>JAJEJO010005217.1:0-120154 GCA_020662805.1 Glaucomys volans
CATTCCCTGTCAAAATTCTAATGGAATTTTTCACAGAAATAAAAAATAATCCTAAGATTCATGCAGAACTATAAGAGAGACCAATGAATTAATTTAAATTTGAGCAAGAGGAACAAAGCTCTAGGCATCATACCTGCTGATTTAAAATTATATATACAAAGATATACTAAATCATTAATGGTGCTGGCATAAAAACAGACATGGATTAATGGAAAAGAATAAAAATCTAAAAACTAAATCCAAATATACACAGTCAGCTAATCTTCAACAAAGATCCAAAAAAAAAAAAAACAGTATAAAAAAAGGATAGCCTCTTCAATGAATGATGCTGGGAAAAGTGGATATCCATAGCCAATAAAATGAAATTGGGTCCTTTTCCTATACTATACACAAAACTCAATTCGAAAAGAATTAAATACTTTAACATAAGACCTGAAACTGTAAAACTTCTAGAAGAAAATATCAGGGAAAAGTTCCATGACATTGGTCCTAATAATGATTTTTTAAGATATGAAACAAAAAGTACAGGTAACAAAACCAAAATAAACAACTGGGAACTATGTTACTAAAAAATCTTCAACCAACAAGATGAAAAAACAACCTATTAAATGGGACAAAATATTTTCAAGTGCTATATCTGATAAGGGATTAATATCCAAAATATGTAGGGAACTCTTACAACTCACTAGCAAAAAGTTAAAAAATGTGCAAAGGATCTGAATAGACATTTTGCAAAGAAGACATACAAATGGCCAAGAAGTCTATTAAAAGTATTTACCATCACTAACATCAGGGAAATGTAAATCAGAACAAAGGTAATTATCACCTTACACCTTTTACAATCAAGAACAAAACAAAAGATAACATGTGCTATCCAGGGTTAGGGAAAAGGGATCCCTTGTATATTACTGTTGGGATCCTAAATTGGTGCAGCCACTAAGGAAAAGACGTTCCTCAAAACTTCAAAACTGCTATATGATCCATCGACTCTACTTGGGGGTAGATATCCAATGAAAATAAAATCAGTATTTTGACAAGATATCTGCACTACTATGTTCATTGCAGCATTCAAAACAGTGAAGATATAGGAAGTGTTGTTCATCAGATAAATGGATAAAGAAATCTAAGTGTTGTTCATCAGATAAATGGATAAAGAAAATGTGGGATATATGACATCTATATATGAGGCATATATAGATATGTTACATATAAATATGTTATATACAAATATATGTCAATATCAAATGAATACTATTTATTAATAAAAATAAGGAAATTCTGCCATTTGTGACAACATGGAAAAATCTTAAAGACATTATACTAATTTAAAAAAATCCAAGCACAAAACAAATATTGCATTATCTCTTTTCTATGTGAAATCCAAAAAAGGTAAACACATAGAAGCAGAAAATAGAATGATTACTACAAAGTTCAGATGGGTAGGGGAAATGGGAAGATGTTCATTGAAGTTTACAAACATTTTGTTATTAGATAAATTCTGGAGACCTAATGCACAGCATGTTGATTATAGTTAACAATAATATATCACAAACTTGAAATTTGATAGAAGAGTGGATTTTAAATATTCCTGCCATAAAAAGAAAAATCATAACTATCTGAGGTGATGGATCTATCTGTTAGCTTGGTTTTGATAATTTTATATATACATAGGTTAATTTTCCATATCTCTTTATATAAAATAGCATATATTTTATATACAAGAAAGCATGTATTTACAAATATATATGTAAAACAAAGCATCATGTTTATATATATAAAACAAAGAATCATGTTTTACGCCTTAAATATAAGAACTTTCTATTTACCAATTACACATCAATAGATCTGGAAAAAATAAGCATTGTCATATTACAATAAAACTTTATTTACAAAAATAGGCATTTAGTCCATGGGCTATAGTTACTGGCCCATGGAATAAATTGAAGTATACATTTTTGGCTAGCCATATGTTTTGCCTCTAGGGATGCTGTGTTATTTTAACAATTATTTGTTTCTGATGGCAAAGTTCCACCAGCTGGTCCCTGTTATGTCAGGAACATCCCTTCCCTATGGCTGTTAGTGAGCATAGTTTTTTAATTGTACTTTCAACTGTCAGCCAAGCCCAAAGAAGTCAATCCATCCAAGCTTCTCAACAATACTGGTCCCCTTTCTCATGTGCATATTCTTTATTGCTTTGGTAAATAGAGTGTCCTCAGTTCACAAAATAACTGGTGAATATTTCAGCCCTGTGTAATATCTTACTCTAACATGCCCAAATCTCTGAGCTTTCTAATCTCTACTGTCTTCTATTGCAGTTCTCATCTACCTACTCAGCATAAGTCCTCACTTTCCCTAGGCTTGTAAGATCCTCCCAGAAACATCTTAGCACTGCCTCCCAAGAACAGTGGAGAATGCTTCTGTATCAGTACATTTTCTTTTATCTGACCTTGTATTCTCCTTTTCCTCCACCTTAATCCAGCACTATTATGATTCATTACAATACTTTTCATCTCACCCCTGACAGTACCTATTTACTAGATCTTACAGTTTTTTAGGGTATAATCCTTTTTCTTCCTTGGGAGCTCAGTCTATGGTTTCTGGTCTGGTGGTCAGGAGAGAAGACAGGAGGAATTGAAGGAATTGCATATTGCTTTGCAAGGCAGAGTCCTCTGCATCATCTTCAATGAAAGGAGGAATACAAGTCTTTAGCAAAGAGTGAGCCACAACCAGCACAGAAGATTTCAAGGAAACTGAAGTTTTAAGGTTTTTTCGTTATCTGATCCTGTTGTTCCCATTGCAGGTCACAGAACTCCTTCACAAGGACTCCAAATTTGAGAAAGAAGACCTCCTGTGATTGAGAAGTCAACATTCTATTGAGCACTATTTATACATATAATTGAGTCTCAGGCCTGAAACTTTTTTTAAAACTTCCTCCAACTACTGTGATAGTAGTGTTTTTTACGCTGCCAAATAGTCCCACGAACTTCCACACTTTATCTTCAGTTGGTGATGAATTGCCTTGATCTGTTCATTGCCTTTTTTCAATGCATCAGGGCATTCAGGAAGAGTCCTCTGATCCCATTTAATTTATAATTGAGTACTTCTCTAGGAACTCTCAAAAGCTTGAGATTATACTCCAGCTAATAACCAATGAATTCTATTCCACTAGTATCTTATTTCTAGTTGATCACAGGTACAAGTTTCAACAAATTCATCCTTGGAGCATGCCAAGAGATATCACAAGTAGTGATGGGGTCCTAGTTGCCAGCTGCCTTATGGCTATACAGTGTCAAAATCACATTTTTAACATGCATCTTCTAACTTCAACTGGCTTAGGTAGAGATTCCTGGAACCAAAGACTATAAGATGAGGACTTATCTGCTCTAAGATATTTGGAGAGTTTCCTCAGAGACAACACTTCTGATGGCATGTAAGAAGTAAAATTGTACAAAGGAAAGAATTTAATTGCAATGTGATGGCAACAGAGTCTCAGCTAAACTCAAAGGATCTCTGATGTTGGGAAGGCATTTCATACTTGCACACGCTTCAGCATGGTTGTTAGATTTAGTCAAAAACAAAAATAAAATAAAAATAAACTACTCAGTTAAGTTTGAATTTAAATTAAAAAGGGATATGTTTTGAGTATGAGTATAAATGTAAATATTCATTATCTGAACTGTCTGATCTCCACTTTATATAATTTAAATTTAACTGGGTGCTCCATATTTAATTTGACACCTCTACCTCTGTGGCAAGGTGCTGTGGTTCTAATGTGTTTCCCAAAGTTCATGTGTTGGAAACTTAATCCTCAATGCAAGAGTGTTAAGAGGTAGGACTCTGAGAGGTGATTAGGCCATGAAGACTTTGTCCTCATGAAATGGATAATGCTAATTTAAAAAAAGGGCTTGAAAGAAAAAAGGGGGGGTGGTTTGAGGCTGAGTTCAGAACGTTTGCTTCCTCTCTCACACATGACGTGTCACCATGTAATGATTTCTGCAATATTAGCAGGCAGTAAAAAGACTCTCACCAGATGTGGCACTTTGATCTTGAACTTCCCACTCTCCTGAACCATGTCAAATAAACTTCTATTCTTTATAAATTATCTAGCTTGTTGAATTTTGTTATAGCAGCACAAAACCTACTAACTTGCCGCTTCATCAACCAGTCATAAGAAGGGGGTAGGACTACTACTATACAACTCTCTTTACCTGAGGGCAATTCCTAGAAGAACTCTGGACAATAGCTTTCAGTCTCTAAGATTCCCTGCAGTTATGGGAATTAACTCCTAGGTCCTAAAGGAAGAGTTATGGGTAAACTGTTTCCACTTCATGTAGTAGTGAATCTCGGAAGATGCATGGCATATCCACATGGAAAACTGGAAAAATTTGGACATAATATTCAAAGTCTTCAATGAATGGAGGGATATAATATGCTCATGAACTAGTAGGCTTCACAATGGAAATACACCAGTCATTCCTAAATTGATCTATGTGTCAATGAAATTGCAGCAAGTATTTTTGTGGAAAATAAACCTAATTCTTAAATGTATATAGAAGTGCAAAGGATCAAGAATATCCTGGAAAATCATAAAAAGGAACAAAACTGGATTGCAAACTAACCTGATTTCAAACTCTATTATAAGCCTATACTAAGCAAGCAGGGTAGTATTGGTATAAAGATAGACAAATAAAAGAATAGAACAAAATAGAATACAGAAAACAAACCCAAAACATGGACCACTGATTTATGACAAATTTGGCATTGAGTAAAGGGCAGTTTATTTGATAAATAATGTTAGGTAATTTGTATATTTACATTAAATGTTAAACTTTCCTCTACCTTAATACAGACACAAAATTAATTCCAGGCATATTTTGATCTAAATGTGAAAGGCAAATCCATAAATCTTATAGAAGACAACATAGGCTAACATCTTCATAAATTTGTAATAGGAAAACATTTCTTAAACCAAAAGAAGACTTAAAAACATCAACACTAACAGAAATAATTGATAAATTGGCCCAATTTATATTAGAAAAATGTGTATCCAAATTCAATATTGAAGTTTTCAGCACTAAAAAGGAACAAATTACTAATAAATTGTGAATACATCTAAAAATACTGTACTAATAAAAGAAAAGAAGAAAAATAAAGGAAACAAACCATATAATTCCTTTGATATGACTCTCTAGAAAATACAAATCTAAAATAGAGCACCATAAAGGATAAACAGTGATGAGGATGGGAATTGACTGAGAAAATACAGAAGAGAACTTTTAAGAGTGATAGAAATATTTGATACCTTGATTGTGGTGGTACATACATTTGTCAAAATTCACTAATCAGTACTTAAAATGGGTACATTTTATTGTATGTATTATAGTTAAATTAATGTATATAATTTAACTCTCAATAAATTTTATTTTATTTTATTTTATTTTATTTTTATTTAATTTTGATCCATTGAACACAAATGGAGTACAGCTATTATTTCTCTGGTCGTACACAAAGTAGAGTCCTACCATCTGTGCATTCATACATGTACACAGGACAATGGTGTCTGTCACACATAAAGAAGGATAAAATTATGGCATTTGTCGGTAAATGGATGATGTTGTAGACTGTTATGCTAAGTGAGATTAGCCAATCCCAAAAATCCAAGGGCCAAATGGTCTCTCTGATAAGTGAATGATGATGCAAAATGCAGGGTGGAGGGGGGCAAATTTTATTTTTTTAAAAGACAATATGAGGAGATGAAAGATAGGAGAATACAGGAAAACTGCATTTCAATCCTCACTATGTCATGGGAGCAAAGCAGTGGGTGTACAGCTTCTCAGTGAGGTGGGTGAAAGACTAATTTCACTAAAATTCAATACAGGATATTCAAAGTAGCTTAGGGACTCAGAAATTTCAGTGCAATAAGCAAAGAAGAAAGAATACATTGGAGCCAACCTGGTGGCCACACCACTGGTGCAGATTCACCACAGACAGATGGAGGGGAAACATAGTCTTGGTACAGAGAAAGCTGAGATTAAAAAAATGCTGCCTAATATTAGCTGATTCAGAGGATGCATTGCATGCTGGTGCTTGAAAAGTGCACTCTGGTGCTTAAAAAAGTGTGTTCTTTTTCTCAAGTGGTCACAGAGAGCTGAGGCAGGAGCCATCTTGGGGTGAGCACATCACCACACTGACTGTGGGGCCACAAAGATAATAAGAAAAAAAAAACAGCCATAACATCCCAGAAAGCACCTACTGAGGGAACTAGGCTGGACCTGATGGACGTGAGCAAAACAGGAGCAGAGTAGACTGTACCCAGGGGCATTCCAATGGGAAGTGTAAAAGGAAATCTGACTCACTTCTCCTTCGTGTCATGTGGCTCAAGTGACCAGATGACATGGACCAGGAGTTTAAGTGGGCAGGAGTGAATACGCTCAGGGACTAATCCAGGAAGGTTATGCTTGTGGAAAGCAGTGAGTGGGGGATCAGCCCTCCTGACCCATGACAAAATTTTGTGGGAGAGTCCTGAGTACCAGACTTGCAAAAGAGATTGGCTACTGTCTAGCCCTAGGGGTGGATCAGTCTAGTCTCTCTAAAGCAGACACCACCCAAAAGTCCCTGAGGTCTTATAGACTTAAGGCCCACGTGCTGGAACTCCTCTCACAGAATGCTGCAGAAGCGGTACCCTGGGAGTGTACTGAACTGGTCTGAACAGACAAAATGCTAACTGAAAGTATGTCCTAATCTATCCCATCACATAAAGGTGAGAAGGGAAGCTGAGTCTTATATCCAATGACTTCAATCTTAGGCTTCTCAAGTGGTAGCTCAGAAAGCAGCACAAAAACAGAATGTTATCAATCCCTACCCTTTGTTCTATCAGCACATAACTCAAGGAGATTTGGAAGGAAAGACTGTTGAACATAGACAGTGACCATCCAATCTGGTCAACTATTTAGGCCACCTTAGTGGAGAAGGTTGCTCCATTCTTCAACAAGATTTTGGAATTTTAAAAAAATAAAATCGTATTTTATTTTATTCTTTCTAGTCTTTCCATGCTTTGTGTGTGTGTGTGTGGGGGGTGTGGGTGTGGGTGTTTGTGCGTGCATGTGTGTGTGTGTGTGTGTGGATTCTGGCTGTGCTGACTGGTTCAGGGACATATGTACATACTTTTTTTAATTTTGGTTCACTGTACACAAATGGAATACAACTATCATTTTTTTGGTTGTACACAAAGTAGAATCATATAATTTGCATATCCATACATATACTCTTATTTATTTATTTTCTCTCATTTTTAGCATACTTAAATGTAAATATTTTTACCTAACACTGTGTTTAAAGGGTCTGGGAGTTGAGGATTTTATATTATAGATTGGTATTGTATTATTTTCATTTGTTTATTGCTCTTGCTTCTTTTTCTCTCTTATCTTCTATTGTTCTCTCTCCCTCTTACCCAATACCTTCCATCTTTTATATTTTCCCTCCTTCTGTATAAACATTACTTATTACATCTCTTCTGCATCCTCTCTGTTGACCTTTTGAAATCTTAAGTTCTCTTCTAACTTCCTAACGCATTTCCCATTTCCTCTAAATAACTATATTTTTCCCATCTTTGAAAATTAATTGGTCTATAAAATTCCTGCCCCCAACATTAATGCTGATGAAATCATTACTTCTGTGGATGATATAGGTGACATCTGCTGTTTGCTTTAAAGCCAGATCTAGTTCATGGTTATTGTTTATACTGCTGCCAAATGATGAACCCACCATTCCTCTTTTTTGATATCATTTAATGTTGAAGTCATCATATGGAAACTTGGTATTTACTTTAACACTAGTATTGCTTGTTGTCTGAAATAGTTGTTACAATTGTTTATTTTGCCCCATTCTGTGAAGTGCTAAGAATCTACAGGAACACTAAAAGTTCACAGGATAGAAACCCTGCTGCTGAAATAAACATTCCCTGGCATTACTCCAACTCAAAGAAATAAGGAGACAAAAGCCCCGAACTAACAAGAAAGATGAAAGGAAGAAGAACCAGAGAGGGAATTCAGGTTCCACTCCTTGGCATCTATGCATACATCAAAAACAGAGAAGATGGTAAGAAATCATGAACAGAACCTCCAAGAATTATGGGTTATCATGAAAAGACCAAATTTAAGAATTATCAGGATTGAGGAAGGCACACATAAACAAACCAAATGAATGAACAACCTATTCAATGAAATAATATCAGAAAATTTCCCAAACCTGTATGAGTGAAATGTAAATTCAACTACAAGAGGCTTACAGAACACCAAATGCACAAAATTACAACAGATCCACACCAACGCACATTATAATGAAAAGGCATAACATACAAAACAAAGATAGGATTTTAAAGACTGTGAGAGAAAACCATCAGATTACATATAGGGGAAAACCAATATGGATATCAGCAGATTTCTCAGCTCAGACACTAAAAACTAGAAGGACCTGAAACAATATATTTCAAACTCTGAAAGAGCTGACCCCGGGCAGCTGCCAGCCAGCCAGGAGAGCAAGACCCCAGCTGCCGCTCCAGAACCACCACCGGGCCAGGCTCAGGCCTGACCCCAGGAAGCCCCATCTGTGAACACATACCTGCCAAGTCATCAGGCCTGCCATATCCATCTCCAAGCACAGGCCTGTGTCCTGTCCCTGGTCTAGTCTCAGGCCTGCACCCACACTGTTGCTGACCATCTAACAACACCAGGTTGCCTTTGCGCACGAACACTGAGTATCCCTGACCTGAAGGCAGTGGGAGAGCACCCTTCTTGGGACACAGCATTATCAAGTACCTCACAGGCATCAGACTACTGAACAATAGGAGGTTTGAATAGTACAGTATAATTTTATTGCAGAACATTCTTTTTAATTTTTTAAAATAGTAGTATTATTATGATTATTCCTAATATACTTACTACATTCCCACTTTTTTCTTATTAATATTCTTATCATTCTATCATCCTCTAATATAGCTGTGTCCTTGGAGATTCATTCTCTTTTCTCATGCTAATAACTTATTTCCTATAATTACACTCTCACTATTCCTATGACATAGTACCTCTATAGACTCACTTCCTATCTGAATAACATCATATTCTATACCCCTCCACATCCTCATTTTCCACTATTTGAAATTGTGGTCCTTGTTGCAAACCTATAGATTATGCAGTAGATAATTATTTGAACTCATCTCTGTATATTATAATGCCATTAATATCTAAATAAGTTCTGTATGGTTTAAGGATGTATATTGCTTATATGGGGTGCTGCTAATAATAATCTCTTCAAGGTGAGGTATTGGAAATCTGCAGAGACTCTATAGTGAAACTGCAATTCCTCTGACTCGCACTGCTAGAGGGGAAGATACACAAGCAAAATGAGAAAACACTAGAAGAAAGTGTCCCAAACAAACCTAGATGGCATATCAACAGAACCCAATGACAACATGGTAGAAGGAATGTCAGAAAGGGAGTTCAGGATGTACATAATTAGAAGTATCCAAGAAGTGTACAAGGGGATGAGAGAGCAAATGCAGGCAATGAATGATCGCACCAACAATCAGCTACAAGAACAACTGCAGGAAGCAAAAAATCATTTCAATAAAGAAGTAGAGATTCTGAAAAAAAAAAACAAGTAGAAATCCTTGAAATGAAGGAAACAATAAAACAGACTAAAAACTCAATAGAAAGCATAACCAACAGGCTAGATCATTTGGAAGACAGAACCTCAGACAATGAAGACAAAACATTGAACCTTGAAAACAAAGTCAACCAAACAGAGAAGATGGTTAGGAATCATGAACAAAACCTCCAAGAAATATGGGACATCATGAAAAGACCAAATTTAGGAATTATTGGGATTGAGGAAGGCACAGAGATACAAACCAAAGGAATGAATAATCTGTTCAATGAAATAATAGCAGACAAATTCCCAAATCTGGCAAATGAGATGGAAAATCAAATATAAAAGGCTTACAGTACACCAAACGCACAAAATTACAACAGTTTCACTCTGAGGCACATTATAATGAAAATACCTAACATACAAAATAAAAATAGAATTTTAAAGGCTACGAGAGAAAAGCATCAGATGGCCTACAGGGGGAAACCAATACGGATATCAGCAGATTTCTCAGCCCAGACCCTAAAAGCAAGAAGAGCCTGGAACAACATATTTCAAGCTCTGAAAGAAAATGGATGCCAACCAAGAATATTATACCAAGCAAAACTTACCTACAGATTTGATGATGAAATAAAATCCTTCAAAGATAAACAAAAGCTAAAAGAATTCAAAAATAGAAAGTTTGCACTACAGAACATTCTCAGCAAAATATTCCAAGAGGAAGAAATGAAAAACAACAATGTAAGTCAACAAGGGGAGGAATTACCCTAAAGAAATAGCCAATCAAAGGAGAAACCAAGTTAAGTTAAAAGTCAAAAAAGTCAAAATGTCAGGGAATACAAGTCGTATCTCAATAAGAACCCTTAATGTAAATGTCTTAAACTCATCAATCAAAAGACATAGACTGGCAGATTGGATTAAAAAGAAAGACCCAACAATATGCTGCCTTCAAGAGACTCATCTCATAGAAAAACATGCCCGCAGACTAAGGATGAAAGGTTGGGAAAAAGCATACTATGCACATGGACTGAGTAAAAAAGCAGGGGTTTCCACCCTCATTTCAGATAAAGCAGACTTCAAGCCAAAGTTAGTCAGAAGGGATAAAGAAGGACATTTCATACTGCTTAAAGGAAGCATAAATCAGCAAGACATAACAATCATAAATATGCACCAAACAATGGCACATCTATGTACGTCAATCAGATCCTTCTCAATTTTAGGAAACAAATAGAACAAAACACAATAATACTGGGGGACTTTAACACTCCTCTCTTACCGTTGGACAGACTTCCAAGCAAAAATTGAAGAAACCATAGGACTCAATGACACAATCGCTAATTTAGATTTAATAGACATATATAGAATATTCCATCCATCAAAAAGCAAATACACTTTCTTCTCAGCAACTCATGGCTCCTTCTCTAAAATAGACCATATGTTATGCCACAAAGCTACTCTTAGCAAATTCAAAAACATAGAGATACTACCTTGTATACTATCAGATCATAATGGAATGAAATTAGATATCAATGAGAAAGTTAAAAACAGAAACTACTCCAAGACCTGGAGATTAAATAATATGCTATTGAATTATGCATGGATAACAGAAGACATTAGAGGGGAAATTAAAAGATTCTTAGAGGTCAACGAGAACAAAGATACAACATATCAAAATCTCTGGGATACCATGAAAGCAGTGCTAAGAGGAAAATTCATTGCTTGGAGTGCATTCAACAAAAGAATGAAAAGTCAACAAATCAATGACCTCACATTACAGCTCAAAGCCCTAAAAAAGAGGAACAGATCATCACCAAAAGTAGTAGAAGACAGGAAATAATTAAAATCAGAGCTGAAATTAATGAAACTGAAACAAAAGAAACAATTCAAAAAATTGACAAAATAAAAAGTTGGTTCTTTGAAAAAATAAACAAAATTGATAAACCCTTAGCCATGCTAATGAAGAGAAGGAGAGAGAAACTCCAAATTACTAAAATTTGTGATGGAAATGGGAATACTCCAACAGACACTATTGAAATGCAAAACATAATAAGAAGCTGTTTCACAGAAGAGCATCTACAAGCAATCAACAGATAAATGAAAAAATGTTCAACATCTCTAGTCATAAGACAAATGAAAATCAAAACTACCATAAGATATCATCTCACCCCAATAGAATGTCTATTATCAAGAATACAAGCAACAATAGGTGTTGTCGAGGATATGGGGAGAAGGTACACTCATACATTGCTGGTGAGGTTGCCAATTGGTGCAGCCACTCTGGAAAGCAGTATGGAGGTTCCTTAGAAAACTTAGAATGGAACCACCATTTGACTCAGCTATCCCACTCCTTGGCCTATACCCAAAGGACTTAAAATCAGCATACTACAGTGATGCAGCCACATCAGTGTTCATAGCTGCTCAATTCAAAATAGCTAGATTGTGGAACCAACCTAGATGCCCTTCAATAGATGAATGGATAAAGAAACTGTGGTATATATACATAATGAAATATTATTCAGCCATAAAGAATAGTAAAATTATGACATTTGCAGGTAAATGGATGGAGTTGTAGAGTATCATGTTTAGTGGGATAAGCCAATCCCAAAAAACAAAGGCTGAATTATTTCTCTGATAAGTAGTTGATGACACGTAACAGGGGTGGGGAATGGTAGGTGAAGAATGGAGGAAGGATGGATTGTATAGAGGAAAGTAAGGGGAGAGGGGTGGGGAAGGAAAGATAATAGAATGTGACAAACATCTTTATACTATGTATATGTATGAATATGCAAATGGAATGACTATACTTTGTATACAACCAGAAAAAAGGATAGTTGTTCTCCATTTGTGTACATTGAACCAAAAAATAAAAAAAAATTAAAAAGTTTTAAAAAGCTCCGAAAGAACATGGTTGCCAACCAAGATTCTTATACCCACCAAAACTAACTTTCATATTTGAAGATGAAACAAAATACTTCCATGACAAACAAAAGTTAAAAGAATTTACACATAGAAAGCCTGCACTACAGAACATTCTCAGCAACATATTCCATGAGGAAGAAATGTTGTTGTTTTTTTAATTTTTGGCGAGTTACACTGGTCCATTCATGATGATTTAAAAAGATGTACACTTTTCTTCATATATTTCATGCATATTACACTTTAATATAATAAAGTAGTTTATTTACAACAATTAAATATATTAGTTATATATGTAACAGTTTCAGTTAGAGGCACCTTGTCTGTGGAGCTAAAATGAGACAAAAATTGGAGAATTAAAAGTAACTTTGCATTTTAGAAGCCTGCATTCGTGACTTTTATTCATGATATTATTGGATGTTTTAATCAGATCAATTAGGTAGGAGAAAGAGCATTCCAATTGGAAAAGAAGTGAAATTTTCACTCTTTGCAGATGATATGATCTTATATGTAGAATGTTCCAAAAAATTCAACAGAACACTAAAAAAAAATGAATTCAGAAAAGTCGCAAGTCTATAAGTCCACACAAAAAACAATAGCATTGGTATATGCCAATAGTGAATTATATGAAATAGAAACAAAGAAAGCAAACCTGTTTACAATAGATATAAACATGTCAAAGAATAAATGTAATGAGACAGGTGAAAACTCTCTACAGTGAAAACTATAAAACATTAATAAAAGAAATTGAAGAGAAAAACCATCCTGTGTTCATGGATAGAAGAATCAATGTTTAAATGTCCATAATATCCAAAGCAATATACAGATTAAATGCAATACTTATCAAAATACCAATGCCATTCTTCAGATAACTAGAAAAAAATCCTAAAATTCATGTGAAATCATACACATACACACATCAAAAAACCAACCTCACAAATAGCCAAATTCATCATGAACAAAGAGCACAGCAAGAGATATTATATTACCAGACTTTGAAATGTTCTACAAAGCTCTAGTAATCAAAACAGTATGGTATTGGCATTAAAAACAGAAATATAGACTAATGCAACAGATTAAAGGGCCTAGAAGTGAACCCATGCATCTATGACCAACTGATATTTGGCAAAGGGACTACAAATACACATTGGAGAAAGGACAGTCTTCATATAAATAGACCTGGGAAAATTGGATATCCACATGCAGAGGAATAAAATTAGATCACTGTCTCATGCTACTTATATAACTCAACACAAAATCAATTGAAGATTTAAATCTATTCTTGAAAATTGCCATTCTGATAAAGAATATAAGCAATAATAAATGTTGGTGAAGATGTGAGGAAAAGGTACACTCATACTTTCCTGGTGGGACTGCAAATTGGTGCAGCCATTATAGAAAGCAGAATGGAGATTCCTCAGAAAACTTGGAATGGAACCACCATTTGACCCAGCTATTCCACTCCTTAGTTTATACCCAAAGAACTTAAAATCACCATCCTACAGTGACACAGCCACATCAATGTTTATAGCAGCTCAATTCACAGTAGCCAAATTATGGAACCAACCTAGGTGCTCTTCAACAGATGAATGGATAAAAAAAATGTGGTACAAATACACAATGGTATATTACTGAGCCTTAAAAAGAATGAAATTATGGCATTTGCAGGTAAAAGGATAGATCTGAAGAATATCATGCTAAGTGAAATAAGCAATCCCAAAAAACCAAAGGCCAAATATTTTCTTTGATATGTGGATCCTAATTCACAACGAGGGAGTGGGGGCTAGGGAAGAATAGATGTACTTGGGGTTAGACAGAAGGGGGTGAAGGGAGGGGAGGGGACAAGGGGGGAGGAATGGTAGTAGAATGAATTGGACATTATTGCCCTATGTGCATATATGATTACAAGACTGGTATGATTCTATAACATGTACAACCAGAAGAGTGAGAAGTTGTACTCCATTTATGTATGATGATGTGTCAAAATGCATTCTAATGTCATGTATAACTAACTAGAACAAATTTTTTAAAAGACTTAAATGTAAGATGTGTAACTATGAAAGTATTAGAAGAAACATAGGCGAAACATTTCAGAATATTGGAATGGGTGAGGATTTTTTGGACATGACCACAGGAAACAAAAGAAAAAAATAAACAATTGTGATTACATAAAACTAAAATGTTTCTGAACAGCAAAGGAAAAAGAAGAGTAAAGAGAACACCTTCAGAATAGGAAAAAACATATGCAAGGTATATATTTGACAATTGGCTGGTCTCCAAAATTTATAAGGTACTACAAAAATTCAACATCAAAAAGCAAATAACCCAATTTGAAAAAGGGGAATATAATTAAATATACATTTCTCAAAAGATGTCCAAATGGCCAACAGGTATATTAAAAAATGGTTAAGCCATGTGTGGTGGCACACACCTGTAATCCCGGCAGCTCAGGAGGCTGAGGCAGGAGGATCACGAGTTCAAAGCCAGCCTCAGCAACTTAGCAAGGCCCTAAGCAACTCAATGAGACCCTGTCTCTAAATAAAATACAAAATAGGGCTGGGGATGTGGCTTAGTGGTCGAGTGCCCCTGAGTTCAATCCCCAGTACCCCCCAAAAAAGTTTAATACCCATGAACATCAGGGATATCCAAATAAAAACCACAATGTTACTATATCATCCAAGTAAGAATGGTTATCATCAAAAAGTCTAAAGATAACAAGTGCTGGCAAGAATGTGGAGAAAAGGGAACCATAGGACACTGTTGATAAGAATGAAAATTAGCACACCTGTTCTAGAAAATATTATGAAAGGCCCTCAAAAAACTAAAAATGAGCTCTTCTATGACCCAGCACTACTACTAGTGGTTATACAGCCAAAGTAAAAGAAATCAGCATGTCCAAGAGACATGTGCACTCCCATGCTTATTACAGCACCATTCGCAATAACAAAGACATGGAAATGACATGAGTACCCATCATCTGATGAGTGGATAAAGAAAACAGGGCGCCTACACACAATGGAGTACCAGTAAACCATAAAAGTAAAATCTTATCATTTGCAACAACATGGGTGGAAACTGGAGATCATTATGTTAAATGAAATGGGCAGGTACAGAAAGACAAGTACCATGTAATCTCACTCATGTGAATCTGAAAAAACTTAATCTTACAGCAGTTGAGAGTAGACTGGTGGTTACAGGAGACCAGGCAGAGGTGGGCACAAAGAGAGGGATGGAGTGGGGTTTACCAATAAGTACTAACTTTCAGTTAGGTTGGAGGAAGAGTTCAGGGTGCACAGCAGGATAACTCAGATAACAGTAATGAACCATACATTTCCAAAAGCTAGAAGTGTATTGAAAGTTTTCACTATAAAAAATTAATGTTTGAGAAGATAGATATGTTTATCTTGATTTAACATTGCATATTATACATAAGCATAAACATTACACATAACAATCACACATTATACAAACATGTATACATGTTACATTATGTGAACATATATCAAAACATCACGTGGTATCACATTAATATGTGCAATTTTTATGTTTTCATGTATCAGTTACAATAAATTTAAATGAAAAAAGTATGATGTTTACAACTGCTCATTATGACTTTTCCCATAGGCTGTGAATTAGGATCTAAATATTTCATGTCAAATTTTAATTTCTGACCTAATGGTTTCAAAATGCCAATTAAATGGTGTGATGGATGAATAGAGAGATGGATATTTGAGCACTATTGTGCATGCATAGGTCAATAATTTCCTTTCCTTGCTGGAAACAATTTGACATACATGAAACATATCTGAGAGGGAGAAGTTAACATATTGAAATGAAGCTTATATTCTAAAGCTTAAATATTACAGAATAGATTGAACATTGTGGAAACATTTGTCCTACTTCTCTGGTATAAGTAGACATTTTGCTGTGAAGACTTCAATTTAATGTACTTTGTTGAAATTAGCAAAGATAGTGGACTGAGACAAACATCATTACCCTATATATATGTATGATTACATAAATGGTGTAAATGTACATTGTGTACAATCATAGAAATGAAAAGTTGTACCCCATTTGTGTACAATGAATCAAAAGGCAGTCTGTAAAAATAAAAAGAAAAAAAGAAATTAGCATCAAGACAAGGAGAAAGCATTAGGCCACTAGTCAATGCAAAACTTACAAAAAGCACTTATTAAACCAATGTTTTCTTTATACTACTCTTACCAGGTACTACATATGGAATATTGCATTCTACAGCAATAGTCTGAGGATGGACTGCACGAATGTAAGCTTTGCATGGTTGAGGGGTATATTTTTTTCTTTTGTAGGGCAGTTAGTTGTAGGGTGACATTGAAAGGAGAGGTAAAAAGTGAGAACTGAAATGACATTCCACCTATAGATGTATTTTAGGAAAAAGCACTCGAGAAAATTGAGAATCTGGTAATTGATTTTATTCAAACTGTGCCTGTATGCCCCTGGGAAAGTTTTTGGGTACCCCTAAGGGTACACACATCCTAATCTTAAAACTGTTTCTTAGAAAGCATGTATGCATTTTCACAAAGAGCCTGTTTTGTGAATTACCATTATCACAGGAGCCACAGAGCTTAGAAATCAAGATTAACTCAAGCCTTACAGACCCAGGACCAATGAAAAGTATACCTAAAGAGTTTGAAGGGAATTAGAACCAATTCTGGGTGCAATCCTACCTGGGAAGCAGAGCAGGGAACATGGTGACCTTGGAGCATATGCTTCAGCCCCAGCATTTGCTACTTTTCTTTTTCCCATCCACATTTTGAAATCGATGTTTCCAACTCTGTGCCTGCACCCCAAGAGGAGTGAAGGGAAAGGATGGCTTCAAAGCAAAAGAAAAGTGCTCAATGATGGTAAATGTACAACAGCTTCGGGTATGGATCTTCTACTTAAAATAATACCTACCACATGAGCCTTTCAGCCTGCAAACAATAAGCTGAAGATGCCTGCAATAAGCCAAGTGCTCCTCTTCTCAGAATCCAGGGACAATGGTGCCTCCCCCTCCCTTGCAAAAAAGCAAACTGACAGGTGGCAGCTTGCATTTCAAACTGCTTTTCAAAATATTTGCATATGAATTATGCAGAGAAAAAAACCTCCTTGCCCTGGTAAGAATGGATTCTTATTTGGCTGGGATTAATAATCATTATATTAGCCTGGAGGAAATGATTAATATTTATAACCAAGTAACCTCTTGAGGTTTAAATATCACATTGAGGATTTAGCTATTGTTGCCATGAGAGGAATGCACAATGGGAAGTAGTCCAAAGAGTTAAAACTAAAGTTCCAGGCCCCTTTTGGAAGGCTGCTGGGGGCGGATTGGTTACTGGAATACTTACTTTACAAACAACAGACAGGAAGGGTTAGTCTCTGGTCAAATGAAACAGGCCTATTAATATTACAGCCCCCTAGGGTTCAGTTCTTGTTTTCTTACTCTATGTGTACATCTCTCTTCACTACTCTCATCTAGTCTCCTGACTTTCATTTATTTACCCTGTACTTCTCTCCACATATCATTCATAAAACCAACTGCCTTTTTGATATCTTCACTTGGATGTTTAATATCCATCTCAAACTCACTAAGTTCAAAATGGAACCACCAATCCACCCACAGCATTGCTCATTTCAATGTCTAGCAACATATTTCCTATGCTTAGGTCACAAACCTTGGAGGAAAGTTGGAGCCATCTCTTTTCTTATAGTCACATTCAATCCATCAGGAAATCCTGTTACCTCTGCCTTCAAAATATATCCAGAATCTACTATGTTTTAGTCAGCCTTTTCACTGTCACAATTGAAAGACCTGACAAGAAAAATCAGAGGACTAAACAACGTGGGCTCACGGTTTCAGAGGTCCCAGAACATAGACAGCCAGTTCCATTCCCTGCGGCCTAAGGTGACGCAGAATAACATGGCATAAGAGTGTGGTGAAGTAAAGTAGCTCAAGAAATGATGATCATGAAGAAGAGAAAGACTCCACTGGCCAGATACAAAATATATACCCCAAAGGCACATCCCCAATGCCTACCTCCTCTTGTCACCCCCTATCTGCCTTCAGTTACCACTCAATCCCTATCCGGGGATTAATTCACTGATAGGGTTAAGGTTATTATAACCCAATTATTTCACTTTTAAACCGTGTTGCATTGTCTCATACATGAGCTTTTAGGGGACACCTCACATCCAAATGATAACAATCCATTTCTTATCATATTCATTACTACCATGCTGGTTTTGACTACCATTATTACTTGCCTCAATTACTGCAATAGGCTCCTAGGAGGTCTTCTAACTTTTATTCAGAGGAATTAAATTAAAACTTAAATCAGAGATGTTCTGTGCAGAATGCATGAGCACTTCAAACACTGCTGCCATGCAGTGGGTACTTAGTAACTACAGACTGCTGTAGTGTGGATCTTAATTTTCACCCAAAGGCCCATGTACTAGCAGTTTAGCCCCAACTTGGTATTCTTGGGAGGTGTAGAAACTAAGAGGTTTCTAATGGGAGGTTTTCTAGTCATTGGTCATTTAGGGTGGTGACTTTGAAGGGAATAGTGTGACACAAGTCCATCTCTTCTTTCTGTTTTTAATTTCTGTCAGGAGGTGTATGGTTTTCCTTTGCTTTGCACTCACTGCCATGAGGTACTGACTCACCAAAGATCCAAAAGCAGTGGCGCTAAATGACCATGGACTGGAACCTACAAAACTAAGAGCCTAAGTAAATTTCTTTTCTTTATAAATAACTTTATCTTAGGTATTTGTTATAATACCAGAAAGGAGACTATCTGTTAAGTAAACTAAATTTGTCTTCTTCATTTTCCCTTTCCATGTAATCCAGAAAGTTCTCTTTTGATCCTCCTAAATATATAAACATCACTTATTTATCCAACAAGCACTTATTTATTTAATGTTTACTATGTGCTGTTAAGACCTGAGATAAGAACCCCAAAATACCTAGATGTTTGTAGGAGATTCTGAGGGAAGTTCCATATCCTTACTCTCTGTCTCTAGTCTTCTTCCTTTCAACCTATTCTCCACAGTGTAGCTAGAGTAAATGTTTTAAATTTTAAAATGTGAATCATGTGACTCCATAAAAACACTCCTCAATGGTTTCCTATTGTCTTCATGAAAAATGTCAATCATTTTTTATGGTAACAGAATTTATTTGTATCATGAAAGCTTTAGGGGTTAATAAAATTGTTGAGATTTTAAATGTTAGAAACAGTAAGGCAGGGAGAAGCAGACATTAGAGGAGGAGATGAGCGGAGCATTCTTACAACCTTCAGTCTTTGTGATCCTTCCTGAGGCTTAAGGACATTCTGCCAGTTCTGTCAAACACCACCATTGTGGCCGAAAAACATCAAGCATCTTAACATGTTCTCTGGCACTTGCTCCTCTTTCCCTTCTCACCAAATTACATGTTTCCACAAATATACCATATTCTTTTTCATTTTCAGTTTATTATACACAGTGTACTCTCTGAATAGAAGTCTTTGCCCCCATTTATATTGTCTGGCTAACATGTCCAGACAGAACATAGCTTAGACATCATATCCAGCAAGAAGCCTTCCCTGAATGTGCATGTCCAGGTTAAGTGCCCCACCTATGTGGCCTCTTAGCACTGATTGCATTGTAATCACTTGTCCCCATTTTTTTCTCCCACTAAAATGTGATCTACAAGATGAAAGACTATGTTTTAGTTTGCCCTTCAATGACCAGAGCCTGATACATAGCAAAGTGTTTAATTCATATTTGATGAATAAAATAGTCAATGGAAGAAACTTGGGATTTTTTAGTTTCAATGTGCTTTTTACTATGACATTATGCTTGCCTTTAAAATCAAAAGCACACAAACAAAATAATTGTGGCAGAGGTCTGTCTATACTTAAACATAAAATATCTAATATAATTTGAGGGTTTTTTCCTGATGACTTAGTGTCATCATTAAATGCAGTATGGTGGTTTGATGCAATAATGCCTTTAGGAAATAGAAAGACAAGATCATTATTTTCCCTAGCACTCAAATGTCCCAAACAACTGAAGTTTTCTTTTCTTGGGTCTTCTTTGTTTTCAGTTTCTTGCAGTCATCAGCGTAATTGATATTAATAACCTAGCAATAGGAGTAGGAGAACCACATGCTCTCTGTTCCATTTCCATTTTGCTTTTTTTCCCCATTTTGCTTTTTCTAACTTGCTATTACAGGGAAAGAAAGTAGCCATTTATGTTAGATTAGTATACACACTAAAACTGTATTGGCATACGTTCAAGATGGAGGGATTCTCTTTCTGTGTAAAAACACATGATCATTAAGGCATGTAGCAGCCATTTTGACCACTAGTAATATCTTCTACAGTTTCCCTGATTCTCAGCTCTGTTCCACACAAGAGAAGCTGAGAATCCATGTCCTGTTTACTGGAGTCATAAAATGCCTCCCAGTATTTTACTATAATAGAGTTGGCCAAAGCTGTCTCAGACAAGGCCTCCAGCCTTCACATTTACCACTTCAGGTATCAACCAAAGAAAAAAGACTTCTTGTTTTTATTCTAATATCCAAAGTACACACATAAAGAAAAAATTATAGTTACTATTTGCAAATGCTGCTAGCACAAATGTATCTGAAGTTTGCATAAGTTTGCAGAGTGTGGATACAAAAAAAAGGAGGGCTGCCTTCAAAAGAAGCATTTGGCAGACAGGGGCAGATGAGAAATGTGTGTCAGACATCCTGGGAAGAGAGACTAGCATATTAATGAAATAAGCTATTGAATAAATAGATTCTTAACTCCAAACAGCAGAACAGTTGTTCAGGTGTATAAACTGAATTATATGAGTGCACATTTTGCCATAAAATCCAGAATTACACCTCTTCTTTCCCCAGAGGGCAATTCCTGGGTAGGTAGGTGCCTGTTGTACATTGAGAGCTTATGAGCAGGCACATACCAGTGCATGTATCTGGGCATATGACTTGTGTAGTGTATGTCAGGCCTGTATATGATGATGATGGTGGTGATAGTGATCAAGCTAATTCACATCCATTATTTTCTCTTTTTCAAAAGAAAACAAAGATAGCAAAAATAAGTGACTTACTCAAGGGCCCACAGCCATAGCAAGGAAGAACTAATCTGAAATTCGTACTTTATAATGCTTCTTTGATTTCTATTCAATCATACCACTTCAGCAATAATAACTTATTGCTATTATTTTATGGCTAAATGAGAGATGCCTCTCTCAATCCTCCAGGAAGCTGAAAATGTCTATGGCCTACTAAAAGACACAACTCAAAGCAGAATCTTCCAAAAGCACTTCTGAGGTGAAGGAAAGCAGTAGAATTCAGTAAGTGCCAGGTACCAACAGAGAGAGAGGCTTCCCAAACAACCAGAGCAGCTTAGCCAGAAGCACTGGGATCAGAACGGACATCTGGCATGAACAAGCACGGTAGGAGGATCTTAACAAGGTCAGTTGGTTGGATAAGAGAGTAATGACTAAGACAACAAGTGGATAGAGCTGGGCCCACTGGAATTACAAAAGGAATATAACTTCACGCTGATAAGGGTGAAAGGCAGAAAGGAGAGCTAAGCCAAAATCAGGGGTATCAAAGTCAGAAAAGATATTATAAGTCAAATTCTCCTATTTGTGGGTTAAACAGATAACTGGAATCAACATCTAGCTCCCTTGGTAACTCTTTCTTGTTTGAGTCATGTGACCTTTCCAGGGAATGTACAAACATCTTGAATTTAAATGACTTGTTCAAAAAGCATTTCACATTGGTGCTTTGAAGGCCCTAATCTATAACCCTTACATAACTGTGTCTTTCCTCTCAAGAGAAGTGACACTTCTCTTGATAAAAATAAAGTGATAAAAATAAATTGAAAATGCCTCATCCCCAAATGGGTTGATTCGGGAAGGTCAATATAAAATAACTGACTTCCTATAGCTCTTAAGTACAAATACATTGGTGTGGCTCTTTCATGACCTGATCTCTGAATATCTCTCCAATCCAGTTATTCACCTCTCTCTGCCTTGCACTATATACCCACCAGACTTCTTTTTATTTCACTTCCTTGAAAGTTTCAACTTCTTTTGCCCTTGGACTTTTGTGCATGCTGTTTTCTGTGTCTGAAACTTTCTTCCCACGCCCATCATGGCATACTTAAACTGAACCTTCAGTCATCAATGTGAAAGTGTACTTCTCTGACAGTTTTCCTTGACCATACCAAAAGCTGCATTAGGCCCCTTCTCCATGTTTCTTTACACAATTAACTATTCACCATCTTATTTTCCATGACACTGATTAAAATTACAGGTAAACTTGATCAGGCTGTAAGCTCCACAAATGGCTCTCTCACTTTTGTCTATTTGTGCCTAATGCAGTATGCTATATGTGGTAAATATTGGTTGAATTTAATATCAACAATGATTTGACCTCAGAAAATATACTATAATAAAGCATTCATGATAATAGGACAGTAATCCAGACAATTGAACTCCAGTCTTTCTTTAATCTAGTTTATTTTCTTTGCCTCATCTGCTGATCATTTCATTACTTTATTTCTTCATCTTGTTCATACCTCTCAGTATCATTTCTGCTCTCTATTGCTTTCCAGGTTCTAATACTGCAGCTACTCAGAGAAGTCCTTACCAGCAATGCTTCATACTTTGCAACTGATCTGCATCCCTTGTACTCCCACGATAACTATCCCCATCAAAAATGATCCATATTCATTCTTCAGATCTCAGTGAAATCTTCTATGAGAAGGCAGTTCTAAGCTACTAAGTTGTACCAAAATGCTGATATAAAATTCAACAATTATTTTGGGACTTAAGTTTTCCTGAACTATTTTATATAAATACCTCAATGCTTTAATCCAGAGAAATAAATTTGGGATTTTGAAAATTGAATGTTTATGAATGTGTACCAGTGGGAAATTGTAGATGTGTTGAGGAGGGGGCACCTTCCAAACTATACAACAACCTAAGCAATGGCTTCCATGGTCCCACTGAAATTACAGTCTCAGGCTAGGGAAAACACAGAAGAGAAAATCTAAGCCAGTCACATCTACTTCTGTGAGGAACTTTGAACCTCTGCTAAAATTAATTTTACAGATATTGGATTAAGTGGTTTTCTATTACCCATGTTCTTCCTCATCCAGTCAACAAGTCCTGACTGAGTGCCTACCAGTTACATCCATGGTACTGAGTGACAGGAACATTTAGGTTGACGCTATTGTTTGTAAAACAACAAATAATCATGCTTCTATAATGATTAAATCCCTTTAATAGCCAGAAATGATTTTTATCTCCTCCATCTTTACTCATTTCTCTGAATAAATCTACCCCTATTAGTGCCTCTGGCTCACCATCTGGCTGTGCATCTCACTGTGGTCACCTCCTGAGTGTCCTGCTTATGGATCAGTCCTCAAGCTGCTGAACAGTTTGTGTTTAATATGGAGAGTACATCATATTTATGTCAATGGTGCTGAAGGTTAATGGTGTTTCAGATAATGAGCTTTTATTTAAAAAAATGCAGCAGCAAAAACAAGAGCATCTTAAATTAAAGGGCATTTCACAAAATGCAATTGAGCACAGAATAAGTGTCTATTTTTTCTTTTTTTTGCACAGAAGCTGTGCTTCAACTTCTGCCTCCTTCTTCCAAATGGTTACAGTTTGTATGCAAAAATCACAAACTTATTACTGATTGGTCCTTCTCTACAATAAGTATGAGTATAATAAGACTCCCTACATTTGTGGTCAATTGACAAACTGCAGTGGAATCTTGGAGATTATACCACAACAATAAGGGAGTTTATCTTACTGGTCACCCCACAATTTCCCAAAGCATTTCCCTCTTGCCCTTGATTTAAAAGTGGCAGTCCTCTAAACCCTAATTTCAGTACAGATAACACTTTTCTCTGAAGACCCTTCAAGCATTTAATAGGAAGAAATGATGATGTATCAGTTTTCCTGCAGATAGGAAGGGTCACAGAAACTTGCAGAGCTGGTCCATGTACAAGTCTGCCTGGCATCAACTGGGTCTTTGTTGCCAATCTGCAAGCCTCCCATTCCTTTTCATTGACTTCCAAGTGTTTCCATCATGAAGGCTATTTCAGAGATGTTGTCTCTGCAAGTCTTAAACTCACTTCTCTCCTACATCCACCCTTCCCTGATCAGATACCTTTGCCAACGAGGGTTGAAATTGAAGAAGGGAAGTAAGGTGGCTTGCACTGAATGCTTCATGCCTTCGTTGTGTAACTTCGGGAAAGATACAACTCAGGCCTTGGAATGGTTATTTGGGTGTGTCAGGTACCAAGGATTTAAGATACGGTAAGATGATCGATCATTCTGGTTTGTCCGAGATTGAGGGATTTCCTGGGACATAGACTTTCAGTGCTAAAACCAGGACAGTTCCAGGATGGTTGGTAATCCTCAACATGGGTAAAGAACTGAGAGGTCCTATTGGAGAGAAGACTGTAAAAGTGACCCAAATTTATGTGGGCCCTTCATCTATGTGAGTTATAATAATGAAGCTGATCTAAAACTTTCAACAGAATCTTCCCTTCTCTACCTTTGTGATCTAATTTAGTACATTCTTGCCCTTGTTCATTCTGCTCCAGCCACACTGAACTTTATGTTTATCCATACTGGGGTTGTTCTTTTTGCCTGAAATAGTCTTTCTCCAGACCTTCACATGGTTTCTTCCATTTCAACTTGCAGATCTTGACTCAATGTTCACATCACGAAAGAGATCTTCTCTGACCTTTCGCTATATAGTGTCCCTCTACTTCTGCCCAGTTTCTAGCATGTTTTCCTCTTCTTTATAATGCATAACACTACCAAAACTGATCTAATTAATCTGTTCACTTATTTTTTATATGCCTCTGCCACTACACAAAAGGTCTATTATGGCTAGAAGCATGTCTTTCTCATTCATTGCTCTATCACTGGCACCCAAAACAGTAGCACAAACTCAATATCTATCTGTTGAGTGAATGAACAAATCCAAGTACTTGTGCATTGCAAGACTCGTGTCATTGGTGGGGAAATTACAAAGATACTAGCTGAAATATAGTAGCTCTCATTTCAGGATCATACCTAAGTAACTTCCAAGAAGGACCTTTGCATAAAAGGAATCTGAATATATACATGTCTTGCAAATGTTCACTAGATCTTTGATAGTAGATGCAGAAGGAGAAAAGGTGTCTATCCAAAGAAAGTGGTATCCATTATTCATGTAAGTATAATGTTGAAGCTGGGGTATAGAGAAAGAAGGAGAATTTATTCTCCAATTCCAATGGAAGGGACAGCCTCTTTTGCTGAATTGGCAGTTCCTGTGAAAGAATGTAAATTCATCAGATTTAAGGACAGAGCCTCCTGACAGCAGAAATTTCAATTAACCAAAATGAGTCTGTCTACTTACCAGAGAAAAGGGAGTAAGGGGAGGAGAAAGCAAGAGAGAGAGAGATACAAGGGACTTAACATGGTCCTAGTCACACATTTATAAGGCCAAAATTCTTCTTGTGGATGATATTCCATGGGACCGCCTAGATATAACAGAGGATTCTCTCCCCTGGATGGAAAAGGTGGAGTGTGTAGGGAATAGGGGAAGAGGAGAGGGGAGGTCACTATGAGATCTGTGAGGTCACTTACAGCAAATGTTTGGAGCTACCTCTAAAGAGGGAGCCTCCTAGTCAAAATCATAATACAGTCCAGAGTTCTTAGTCTCAAAAATAGAAGGATGAAAAGCAAGCTATAAAGTATTTTTAAAACAACTAGAAATTGAAACCAACAAGTGTACTGCAATGGTAATTAATACCCAATGGAACCAACTTTTTGTTTTGTCAATTTTTTGAATTGTTTCTTTTCTTTCAATTTCATTGATTTCAGCTCTGATTTTAATTATTTCCTGTCTTCTACTACTTTTGGTGATGCATGGTTCTTCTTTTTCTAGGGCTTTGAGCTGTAATGTGAGATCATTTATTTGTCCATTTTTCATTCTTTTATTGAATGCACTCCATGCAATGAATTTTTCTCTTAGCACTGCTTTCATATTATCCCAGAGATTTTGATATGTTGTATCTTTGTTCTTGTTGACCTCTAAGAATCTTTTAATTTCCCCCCTAATGTCTTCTGTTATCCATGTATCATTCAATAGCATATTATTTAATCTCCAGGTCTTGGAGTAGTTTCTGTTTCTAACTTTCTCGTTGATGTCTAATTTCATTCCATTATGATCTGATAGAATACAAAGTAATATCTCTATGTTTTTGTATTTTCTAAGAGTAGCTTTGTGGCATAACATATGGTCTATTTTAGAAAAGGATCCAAGAGCTGCTGAGAAGAAAGTGTATTCAGTTCTTGATGGATGAAATATTCTATATATGTCTGTTAAGTCTAAATTAGAGATTGTGTCATTGAGTTCTATGGTTTCTTTGTTCAATTTTTGCTTGGAAGATCTGTCCAATGGTGAGAGGTGTGTGTTAAAGTCACCCAGTATTATTGTGTTGTGGTCTATTTGGTTCCTGGAGTTGAGAAGGATTTGGTTGACATACATGGATGTGCTGTTGTTTGGGACATAAATATTTATGATTGCTATGTCTTGCTGATTTACGCCTCCCTTAAGGAGAATGAAATATCCTTCACTAGGCCGTCTTACTAATTTTGGCTTGAAATCCGCTTTATCTGATATGAGAATGGAAACCCCTGCTTTTTTCCTGAGTGCATGTGCGTGATACGTTTTTTCCCATCCTTTTACCTTCAGTCTGTGGGTATCTTTTTCTATTAGATGTGTCTCTTGGAGGCAGCACGTTGTTGGGTCTTTCTTTTTAATCCAATCTGCCAGTCTATGTCTTTTGATTGATGAGTTCAGGCAATTAACATTCAGGAATAGTATTGAGATATGATTTGTATTACCAAACATTATGGCTTATTTTTGGTTTTTAACTTGACTTGGCTTCTCCTTTATTTGGCTATTCCTATAGGGTAGTTCCTCCCTATGCTGGTTTACATTGTTGATCTTCATTTCTTCCTCATGGTATATTTTGCTGAGAATGTTCTGTAGTGCTGGCTTTCTATTTGCAAATTCTTTTAGCTTTTGTTTATCATGGAAGGATTTTATTTCATCTTCAAATCTGAAGGTGAGTTTTGCTGGGTAAAAGTTGGTTCTTTGAAAAAATAAACAAAATTGATAAACTCTTAGCTACACTAATGAAGAGAAGGGGAGAGAAAACTCAATTTACTAAAATTCATGATGAAAAAGGAAATATCACAATAGGATATAATGAAATACAAAATATAATTAGAAGCTATTTTGAAAATTTATATTCCAATGAAATAGAAAACCTGGAAAACATCAATAGGTTCCTAGAGGCATATGAGCCACCCAAACTGAATCTGGAGGACATACACAACTTAAATAGATCAATTTCAAGCAATGAAACATAAGAAGTCATCAAAAGCCTACCAACAAAGAAAAGTCCAGAACCAGATGGATTCACAGTCAAGTTCTACAAGACCTTCAAAGAAGAGCTCATTCCAATACTCCTCAAAGTATTCCATGAAACAGAGGAGGAGGGAACCCTTCCAAACTCATTCTATGAAGGCAATATCATCCTGATACCAAAACCAGAGAAGGACACTTCAAGGAAAGAAAATTTCAGACCAAAATTCCTAATGAACATACATGCAAAAATTCTTAACAAAATTTTGGCAAATTGCATACAAAAGCATGTTAAAAAGATAGTGCACCATGATCAAGTGGGTTTCATCCTGGGGATGCAAGATTGGTTCAACATCCACAAATCAATAAATGTAATTCACCACATCAACAGACTTAAAGTCAACAACCACATGATTATTTCAATAGATGCAGAAAAAGCATTTGATAAAATACGGCACCCCTTCATACTCAAAGCGCTAGAAAAATAGGGATAGTAGGAATGTTCCTTAACATTGTAAAGGCTATCTATGCTAAGACCAGAGCTAACATCATTTTAAGGAGAAAAATTGAAAGCATTCCCCCTGAGAACTGGAACAAGGCATGGATGCCCTCTTTCTCCACTTCTATTCAACATCGTCCTTGAAATTCTAGTCAGAACAATTAGACAGACTAAAGAATTAAGAGGGATACGAATAGGAAAAGAACTTAAACAATCACTATTTGCAGATGATATGATTCTATATTTAGAGGAACCAACACTAGAAAACTTCTAGAACTCTTAAATGCATTCAGTAAAGTTAGCAGGATATAAAATCAACACTCATAAATTTAATGCATTCTTATTCATAAGTGATGAATCCTCTGAAAGAGAAATTAGGAAAACTACTCCATTCACAATAACTTCAAAAAAAATAAAATACCTGGGAGTCAATCTAACAAAAGAGGTGAAAGACCTCTACAATGAGAACTACAGAACACTAAAGAAAGAATTTAAAGAAAGTCTGAGAAGATGGAAAGATCTCCCATGTTCTTGGATAGACAGCATTAATATTGTCAAAATGGCCCTACTACCAAAAGCACTATACAAATTCAATGCAATTCCAATTAAAATCCCAATGACGGACCTCATAGAATTAGAGCAAGCAATCATGAAATTCATTTGGAGGAATAAGAGACCCAGAATAGCTAGAGCAATTCTTAGCAAGAGTGAGGCAGGGGGTATCACAATACCATACCTTCAACTATATTACAGAGCAATAGTAACAAAAACAGCATGTTATTGGCACCAAAATAGACAGGTAGATCAATGGTATAGAATAGAGGACACAGAGACAAACCCACATAAATACAGGTATCTCATACTTGACAAAGGAGCCAAAAACATACAATGGAGAAAAGATAGCCTCTTCAACAAATGGTGCTGAGAAAACTGGAAATCCATATGTGAAGAGAGAGCCTTCAGAGTGGGAGAAAATCTTTGCCACACACACTTCAGATAGAACACTAATCTCCAGAATCTACAAAGTACTCAAAAATCTTTACACCAAGAATACTAATAACCCGATCAATAAATGGGCCAAGGAAATGACCAGACACTTTACAGAGGAAGATCTACAACAATCAACAGATTTATGAAAAAATGTTCAACATCCCTAGTTATAAGAGAAATGCAAATCAAAGCCACCTTAAGATTTCATCTTACCCCAATTAGAATGTCTTTTATTAAGAACACAGGCAACAACAGGTGTTGGAGAGGATGTGGGGAAAAGAATACACTCATACATTGCTGGTGGGAGTGCAAGTTGGTGCAGCCATTCTGGAAAGCAGTGTGGAGATTCCTTAGAAAACTTGGAATGGATCCACCATTTGACCCAGCTATCCCACTCCTTGGCCTATACCCAAAGGACTTAAAATCAGATTACTACAGTGATGCAGCCACATCAATGTTCATAGCTGCCCAATTCACAATAGCTAGATCGTGGAGCCAACCTAGATGCCCTTCAATAGATGAATGGATAAAGAAACTGTGGTATATATACACAATGGAATATTACTCAGTCATAAAGAAGAATAAAATTATGGCATTTGAGGTAAATGGATGATGTTGGAGACTGTTATGCTAAGTGAGATTATCCAAACCCAAAAATCCAAAGGCTGAATGGTCTCTCTGATAAGTGAATGATGATGCATAATGCGCGGTGGAAGAGAGGCAAGAATGGAGAAAGGATAGATTGCATAGAGGGAAGGAAGGGGTGGGGTTGGGATAGGGGGTAATAATAACAACAGAATGAGACAGAAATTATTGCCCTGTGTACGTGTATGAATGCACATATGGTGTGACTGTACTTTGTGTACAACCAGAGAAACAACAGCTGTACTCCATTTGTGTACAATGAATCAAAATAAATAAATTAAAAAAAAGAAAAATAAATAAATAAAATACCCAATGGAAGAATTAGGAGACATTAAGAAAGTAAAAAGCAAGGGATGGCAAAGAAGAAGAGACCCAAGGGACAAAAGTAGGAGTAGAGAGTCTAATCGTTGAATTCTTCTAAAGATATAAACTAAAACTGTTGCTAATTTTGTGTATGTGTGTTTGGGTTATCATATACCATGTCTTGTTCCAATTGTAGTAGCAATTTATGTGGAGAAGAATTTTGTAAGAGAAAGAGCTGTGTAATTGGTAAAAAAGCTCTCATGCAAATTTTGGAGTGAGCCTTTGTGTAAGATTGTGCATGTGTATGTGTATAAGTGTGGTGAATATTTTCTTTCTTTTTTATATTCTGGCTAAATCAAAATTGATTCTATTTAGAAGAACTAAACATTTTTCACTTTTTTCTGTTTCTCCTCTGTATCACAGAGAGTACTCTGCCTTCCCAGCCCATAAATAACTCCAGGGACATTGGACCAAGACATACTATTATGGATTGGGTTTCATAACCATTTTAAATGACTCATTGTGCCTATCAGGTTTAATGAAATGTTTCTTCACCAGTTTTTATAAGACAGAGAAGGGAAAATGCCACAAAACTATCAAGAGAGAAATGGAATGATGAATTCACTTACCACAATATTCTTGTGATCATAAGGCCAAAGACAAATGTTGAAAAGAGTTTAGGAAAGATAATCAAAGAACAGGAAACAGAAATGTATAGTAATATAGTATAATGATGGAAGAAAGACAAAAAGGTCAAAGACCTGTCAAATAAAAAATTAAGTCCAAGAAAAAATTAAGACTGGATATTTTATGCTTTGAAAGAATTCATTGTAATACTCTTATCTGGGTTCTTTGATATACAACAAAAGCATTGACTGATTGGGGCCTGTGTTATCTTAGGTATTCTCAAGAATGTTATCTGTGCCCTATTCTCTTACACTTTAAAAATTCGACAAAACCCTTTATGTGACTTTATGTATTAGGGTCTTTTTATTTGTGTTTTTAGATATTTGTTACAGTAGAGTATATTTTGACATATCATACATACTTGGAGTATAACTTTCCATTTTTGTGATTGTACATGATGTGGAGTTACACTGGTCGTGTATTCATGTTTGAACACAGGAAAGTTATGTCTGATTCATTCTACTGTCTTTCCTATTCCCATCCCTTTATTACCCTTTGTCTAATCCAATGAACTTCCATTATTACCCTCCTACCCTCCCATGTTTTGGATTTGAATCTACAAGTCAGAGAGAACATTTGGTCTTTGGTTTTTATACTGGGTCCCTAATCAGCATCTAACACCTGAGACCCGAATTAAGGAAACAGGAATGACCTGGAACTTCAGACGATGCTTATGTTCCCAATCCATAACTTGATTATAAAGGACATTAAGGGGGTGAAGGTGGAGATGGTATTCAAAGAAGTTAAAGGAGAAAAAGAATCCGTAGTAGACCTGTATCTGTAAAAGGATAATCAGTGAGTGAGGGATGGGAAATCTGAAAGATGAAAATGTGATGCTCAGACAGTGAGGCTCAGACAAGAAAGGCTTAATGTATACAGCATGTGTGAAAATAGAGCCAAAACAGTAAGTTTACATAACCAATATTTCTTTAATGCAATTGCTATTATTATGATTATTCTGCATTAAGTGTATAAAAGAGCCTCAGGGCCTTTCCATATTTCTGCAAGAAAGTCACTCTGATCTAGTAAATTACCACTCCCATTTGAAAAATTGTTGCTTTCAAACTGTGCATTAGTCCTGGTAGGGGCAGTATATATTGCCTGCATCAGGACACTGTGCTCTATTGTAGCACCTGAGAAAGTGACTTCAGAGAACCCATAAACAGGCTTCATTTAAAAAGCCTGAATCTCAATGCTTATCACAATGGGTGGCCAGCGTTAGTTAAGAGGAACTTCCAGAAGTACCAATTAAGTTTTTAAAACAACAACAACAAAAAAGCTTGCTTATTAGTCCTAAACGAAAGGGGGATGGAAGAACAAGGAGTGTAAGAATCAGAAGGAATATATGAGAGAGATTATCCCCTTCCCGACTGCAGATCCTGGAATTAGAAGGGGAGAACCTGAGAAATAAGCTTTAACTTATACTGGTTGGATTTTTTATGAACTACAAAATATCTTAACTTCAAAATGAAGCTCTCCTTATAACTGAAAGTACCTGACAAGCCCCACAATCTTCCTAGGGGTCATTGTGGGGCAAGGAAGGGGTGAAAATAATGCTATTTCCTATTAATATCCCTTCAATTCCTGGTTATTGCTTATTAACAGATTTCTTGTATCTAGTCATCTTAGTAGAAAAATAAAGCATTTGTTATATTTAAGTAAAAGGTATGATTCTAAAATTTGACATATTGTAAACTTACTGTTTATATTAGTTAAAAATAAGCATTTGTTGGTTTTCTCTCTAACAGTCATACACCCTTTCTCCAGCAATGATGCATTGATTACTCTTGGAGCAATTCATTCTTCTTTGACTTTGTTTATACAGTTTGGATGGGGTCAATTCCACCCCCTGAAACCAGATATGGGCAATGATTGACCTAAATGAATCACCATATCTCATTGCCCTGACAAAAGTGATTAGTTTACTAATGAACACTTGACCTAATTCGTGCCAATGATGAAGAGTCTATCAGATTAATGCAGAAACTACTGGAAAAAATTCCACCTTACCCTATATGGTATAGTGAGAGTGAGAAGTATGAAATTGCTGCAGCCATTTTACTACCATAAGGCAGGAGAGGTTAAAGCTGCCAAGTATCCACCAAGTGAAATATAAAGATGAAGCCAGTACTACAGTCAGTGGAGAAGAATGTAAATGGAATGGGTTGTCATGATATTAAACTGTGAAATAAAACATTTTTACCCCTGGAATTTTAAACTCTCTGAGCACCCCATACTCCCTTTATTATACAAATTAATTTGATTTGGATTATCAATCACTTAAACATAGATTGCTAATGGATAAATTGGTTCTATCATATTTCTTCCCACAAAATGGACCAGTTGTCTTTGAACATGTTATATCTCCCACTTACGTGTGATCATGTATTTCACAGATGTATTCTAGGATTGGTTGCAAATGAGTTGTAAAAATCAGTGGAAATATTCCATAACTACAAACTAAAAAGAAAAAAGTTTTAACCACAAGGCCAATGCTTATGGCTTGAGTGGTATTGATTTTATAAGTAAAATCTAATTACATCTCTTATTTTGATAGCCCTGGACAAAAGGATCAATTCATATTAAAATGATTGTCTTAAATTCTTCCTAGTGGTAGCAATATGCGTAGCTGAGGTTAGGTTATGTAAGTATTTGAAAGCCTGTTAGCAAGTCTGTCTGGTAAAACACCAATGTTGATTAACACATGGGCAAACTGAGGTCCAGAGGGAAGGTGATTAGCCCATAGAGTTAGCAACCAAACACCACACTCTGATTATATCAGCATTGTTTGTACAGCCACATATAAGCTCCTTACATAGATAAAATATTAAAAAGTTGCTATGAATGCAACATGCTCTGTATTTTAACCTGCCTGCTGCCCTCAAGGTAGATTTTGGATTGAATATCAAATGAGTGCAAATGAAGTTGAGACATGAGTATGAGTCTCTTTATAATAGTGAAGTGGATATTTGCTATTTTTATTTTTACCAACCATTCTCTTTTCTGGTTAAAGAGTCCCCCTCTTCCTTTTGGCTTAATCACTTGTCCCATTTCTAGAAATGGGCAAATGATCCAAGATTGGTCAGTAATAGTACAATATTTTCCTGGCCACAGTGATTCTCTTAGGAGTAAGTAGATGATCCAACCAGTTGAATAAAATAAAATTTGTGGACATTTATGGAAATTTTACAGATAAGGAACTTATTTTTATTAGATCTGTTATACTAGTAGACTGTAGGTTTAGAAATCCAAAATTTCTTCCCTATTTCTTTGCAGGAAATAGCTTTCAGCACAAAGGAAAGCAGAGCTGAGAGACATAGATATTTCTAAGGATATCATTTGAATTCCCTGCTCTAGTCAGTCATACTCCTGAAATTTTATGTGACTTGATATATTCACCATTCTTGATTAAACTTGTTTGAACTGTGTACTCTGTCACCAAAGGAGCCCTGACTATGCAGCCTTTTATTTTTCACGTATTCACAGATGACACATATAGTAGATATGAGTTTCCACCTAGTCAAAAGCCTCCTTTGAAATCATTCACATAATCTTAGTCCTTGATAAAGGGTAATGGTCATGTTCAGGTTAGGATGGATACATGACCCAGGAGTTACAAATCTATAAGCAAGGCTGAGATAATCATTTGAATATAATGGCTGAATGAATTAATTATACATTCACCCAGAGTAGGGCCAGAGTTGATGCCATGGCAAGTTAATCACTTGTAAGCCAAATGTATAGGAAAACAAAGACTCCATGAATTAATAGAGAAAGCTACTCTGTACAGAGAAACCAGAATAGAACACATGTATATAAAGAGGAGATCGTGTAGTACACACACACATTAAGCAAATGGAAGAGATAACTGCCTTCTTATTTTGTACACACAACATATTTCCTTCATGTCTATTAGAGTCTTCCCTTCTCCTTTGATCTTTCTCACACATCCCATCTTTGTGATTTGAACTAGCCTGAGTGGGATTCTACTGTAATTAATTGACCCAGTCCTAGCACTAGGCCACGTAATAAGGATGGTTAATTATAAATTTATGTGGATAAGAATAAATACAGCGAAAAGCAGAAGACTGTGAGTTGATCTATAGGATGAATTTAATCATAAAATAACTGTCTGCTATGCCTCAATTCCTTGACTCAGTTTGGAGCCTGAATCTGTGAACTGGCTTACTTGTGCATGGAACTAGAGAAGATCTCCTCCACAATTGTTTATAACAATATTTAAATTATCATCTTAATTACTCTCTGTGTACACATCAATGAGTACTCTGCATATCAATAAATGAACTCTGTATATTCTGTGTATTCAGAAGGCTACTGTGGTAACATCAACATGAGATCCATTCCTCATTTTATGGGCTCCTTCCTAGCTAGTTGTAAATGGTTTAGGGGATTATGCCTAAGATTCAAGGGAGAACAGATGATTCTCATTGTCCTACATGAAGTCTGAAAACAGTCTGAAAACGAGTGTCCTAAAATGTGGTATTATTCTGTTCCTGGTCTATTCTCCAGCTGTATAGAATAAGCAGACCAAAATGCTTCTGCCATGGAAAAAAAAAAAAGAAAACTAGAGATGCACGGTGTTTTAGTCAGCTTTTTTCCCTGCCATGACCAAAAGACCTAACAAGAACAATTTTAGAGGAGGAAAGGTCTATTTGGGGGTTCATAGTTTCAGAGGTCCCTGTTCATAAATGGCCAAATCTATTTCTTGGGGTTCAAGGTAATGGACAACCTCATGGTAGATGAGTGTGATGGAGGGAAGAGGCTCAAGACAGGACCATCAGGAAACAGAGAGAGAACTCTGCTCAACAAGGACAAAATATAAATTCCAAGGGCCTGCCCCCAGGGACCCACATCCTCCTGCCACACCCTATCTGACTTCAGTTACTACTCAATTAGTCCCTATCAGGAGATTGATTCACAGATTGGGTTAAGGTTTTCATAATGCAATCACGTTACCTCTAAACATTCTTGCATTGTCTCACACATGAGCTGTTGGGGGACACCTCACCCACAGACTATAACACGTGGAACAATTAGACCACTTGGTCAAAGCAGGAAGGTACCTTCTGTGAAATTCAGGTTCATCAACTAACTTAAAGTTATCTTCCAGTCTGACAGACAACTACCCAATTAATCCCTAGTATGTTCCCACCCACAGTAAGGAGAAAACTAAACATCATGGAGTTCTGGCCACATCTTGCCCACTTTTTCTCTTTATTTTCTGAGATGGCCAAAGAGGAACTTTGAAAATAACAAGCAAGTTTAGTGTATAAAGGATTCCCCAATAGCTCAGCTCTTGGAGAAGTAGCAAGGACCCAAAAAGGGGCATGAATGCTTTTAGTATTTCTCTTTCACTCCAGAGTTTACTCACTCTTTTATTTCCCCACTCCCTTTCTAACTCAAAATGAGAAAGAAAATACAAATATCCTGAATATTGATATTATTTTCTAGCCTATGATTCTAATCATCTGGGTACAGAGTTGTCTTCACTTCCTCACCACTCCTTTCTCCCTCCCTTCCTTTTGTTCTTTCTTTTCTGAGCCTCACTTCCATTTCTTTGAGGAGGATAGCCTTTTTTGTATCATTAAAATGATGTTGTTGTCATTAAAAATGCCTACTCTGCCAAGGTTACATAAGAAATTAATAATAATTCAAAGCCTTGTTAAAATAGTTTAGACATAAGAAAGGGGGAGGTAAATAGTTTTTCCCTCCACTGTCAGAAAAATAAAACCTAAATTATTTTCACTTGTGCAGCCTTAGTTATTTCCTCTCAGATGAATAACAGGCATAAACTAGTTTTCAGAGATGCAACGGCAAAAGTAACAGCACCCAAGAAACATTTGCATGAAATAACAATGTGAAGCATTAGCACAGTCCCTGGCACATCTAAGGAGGCAGAAGGGATTAAGTATTTGTATCATCATCATCATCATCATCATCATCAGTTTTAGAAGCTTACATTCTCAGTTCTGGGCAAGATATCTTTGAAAACTGTCCCAAAAAAGTGAAGGTCAAACATGGTTTAGCAGGAAAATTTAAGGCCCTCTTAACTTTTAAAGTTAAGTTCTTTCACACTTATTATTTCACTTTTGTTCTGACACGAGGTTGGATTTATAACTGGAAGATGAAAAAAAGGTAGTTTTCTAGCTACAATAGTTAATGCAGTAAAATGCTACTATGTGCAGATTATCCCTTGCCATTGAAAGAATAAAATGCTCAAGCAAAAGTTCCTCTCTTAAAAACACTAAATGTCCTTTGCAATGTTGGACAGATAAAAAGATTTTCATTTATATCAATGAACACAACTTTTCAAGTACTAAGCAAAAATTGATAAATGGTGTGCAAACCAATGTTACAGAACCCTTTTTCTATTTTAATAAACACATAGCACTGATTATGTGACATGCACACAAAATTTACAAATACTAATACATTTAATCTTCATAACAAACCAATGACATAGGTTCAGTGATGGTATTGCCATCACCATTGTACTGTTGAGAAACCTGAGGCAAAGAGGGGCTATGCAAATGGTCCACTGTCATGAAGACAATATATACTAGAGTGAAGATTCAAACACAAGCAACAGCCTTTCTCCAGTCTACGTCTCATCCAATAATGCTGAAGTGCCTACTCCAGGCACTGTATACTCTCAAAAGGCTAATAGTCAATGATTTCTCAAGTAATTCTTCCATCCTTGCTACCTTCTTGGCATCTGTAGACCTCTGGTAGCAAAACTATGCATACTATGTCTACTGTGCTGGTAAAAAGATAAAACTGTTAGTTCATGGTGGGCATGGAACAATTCTACAGTTCACAGAGGTATTATCCAGAGCCATGGAAATACTTTTAGCTTCAACTCTAAGACATAATATTCTATTCTTTGCTGAGTCCCTTTACTGGTGAATTTCCACCTCATAGCACATCAAACCCTCTCTGATTAGACAATCACAAAAGTCAAAGGATGGTGAGAATAACATGAGACACAGAACAGAGGGACTCACACTTCTTCTCTAAGTAGGCAAAATTGCAAGGGGATAGCAGAACAGATTACACACACTTCACAATTAATTATGTATAAATGTTTCAGCAGAATATAATTACTTTAATAGTATAGCATTGAAGAGCATGAACTCTGGTGTCAGAATTTGTGTTTCCAAATCTCAGTGTTACTACCTACTAGTTGTTACCTTAAGCAAGTAGTTCAACTGACCTATGTCTTAGTTTCTTCATTTCTAAAATGGGGCTATAATAGTACACTAATTGTATTGCTGTGAGTATTAAAGAAGTAAATAATTTGTATTCCTAATAAAAGAATCTGGCAGCAATTTTATATGTGTTTATATATATGCATACATATATATGCACATATATATATATAAATTGTCATAGTGAAACATAGAGCTGTTATGTCTTCTCCTAGTATCTCCCATAGTGTCCACTATGCTATTTATTCAGTGTATCGACTTCATTTCACTTCTAATCACATTTAAACATTTGTTACTAGGTTTCCACCCAGGATCAAACAGATCAAATGGCAATGACACAATCAGAATTTGGCATACATACAGACAGAATTTTACTTTGTGGGATCACCTTTAGGACAGTATCAAAGAACATAGTATATTCAAATGCTAGATCTATCTGGAAAGTGTAAAAGTACCACTTTTTTGATGGTAACCATCATGTCATGGTAGGTTTATGTTACTATTGAAGAGATACAATTATTTGGCTCATTCTTTCTCTGTCATGTCTTGGTTGTTTGCTTATTTATTTGCTAATTTTTGTGTTTTGTTTTGTGGGGTAAAGGAGAAAAGGAGACTAAAGGAATACCAGGGACTATCTAATGGATATAGAACATTAAAATACAAACTAAGGTTATTCCTTTAATTCATCTTTTAGAGGACAGATAATAATTATACAGATAATAATTGAGGTACAATGTAAAGTTTCAGTAAACTTACATATTGTGTAATAATCAACTCAGGATGTTATCCATCATCTCAAAATATTTATCATTCCTTTGTGATGAAAATATACAAATGCTCTCTTCTACCTACTTTGAATTATATGACAGAATATTTTTGACTTTTAATATCCTAACAGTTTTTGGGAACAGTAGACCTTATTCCTACTATCTGGCTGTGACTTTGTTCCTGTCAAAGTATAGTGATCATATCATTCATCATGTGTGTTAGTCAACTTTTCATCACTGTGACTAAAAAGCCTGACAATAATAACTTAAAAAAGGAACAGTTTACTTTGGCTCATAGTTTTAGGGGCTTAGTCTGAGGTTGGGCAACTCCATTGCTCTGGCCCTGAGGTGATGTACACAACATCATGGCTGAAGGCATGGTGGAGGAAAGCTACTCAGCTCATGGTGGCTAGAAAGAATAGAGAGAGAAGGAGTAGTCACGGGGATAAGATATGATCCCACAGGGCATGTTCCTAGTGATCTACATCCTCCAGTCACACCATACCTGCCTACCATTTCCACCCAGTTAACCATTCAAATTATTACTACATCAAATGGATTAATCTGATGAGGTTGCAACTCTCATAATCTAATTATTTCACATCTGAACATCCCTGTATTGTCTCACCTGAGCTTGGAGGACACTTCATATACAAACTACAATATCATAAATATATGAAGAGAAACTTGAACTGCTAAATGAATCAACCTAACAAAATCCTAGCACCTGAATTTATTGTGAATCCATGTATAATCAGAAAGAGCATGTTTTAATAAAAACATAAAGTCAGGATTTTAAAAACCTGGTTAATAACAACATACCGAATGTCCCTAGGCATTATTTATGTCTTCTCTGCAGGATCATATTTAGAATGCAAGAAAGTTATATCTTGATCAAAAGTAAATGTCTGAAAACATTTTCTTATTCCTATCTGTATATCACATAAAATATTTGGCTTAGAATTTAATTCATGAGTTGTGTGAACAAAGAGATTGCTGCCACAATTACCTTAATTGTGGGGAAGTAATTAGGAGAGGAAAGAATCTCTTGGATGCCAATCTTGTGAACTCAAAAGTACAAAGTTATGAAAAATATTAGAAACAGCATGAACTTGAGGAAATAGTTTGAAGAATGGTTGAGTATCTGTCCAAAAGTCCTGCAGCAGGTTAGCAACACCGCTAGGAATCAGTTCTTCCATTAGGTTGGCGCTATCTCAATGGAGGTCAGATGTTGTGGCTTTTTTTTTTTTTTTTGGATCTAAATTGCTGAGGCTGGCTTTGAACTTGCGATCCTCCTGCCTCAGCCTCCCAAGTTGCTGGGATTACAGGCATGCACCACCATGCCCGGCAAAATTTTGAGATTTTTGTTGTTGTTGTTTTTCTTGTGATGCTAGGGATTGAACCAAGGACCTTATATCCCCAGCTCCTTGCTGTGGCTTTTTATTTGATGAGTAGTGAGCCACCCCATTATATAGCACAGAATTTTACTTTCAGTCCTTCCTAAATATTACAATTTGTCCTAGAGACAATTTCTGTCAAAGGAGTTAGAAGGACTCAGAGTATTTATTCTCCATCTTTCCTCAGCTGCAGATTTACCAAAGGTTTTTATTTAACAGTGTCTAGGATGATCTGGACCGTGTTATCTGTCTTTCTCCAAACATAAACCTTGGAAAATCTGGGGAGTAGGCCAAGTCTGACTTCTACACTCCCCTTGTGTATTTTCTCTTATCCTCATCTGGTCAAACCTTTCCTATCCTTTCCAATCTCAGTTCAAGTTACTCCTTCCTGGTGAAGAATTTCTTGACCTTTCTAGAAGGAAGAAATGACCTTTCCCCTTCTCCATTTCCTAAAGCATATATTTGACACCTGTTGACAGTGAGCCTTGATGATGATGGTAATTGTGGTTGTGATAGCAAAAAATTGCCAAGTGCTTCTTTGTAATTGATGTTTTTCATGAATCATTTCAGTCCTCACCACTTCCCTATGAGGCAGATCCTTTTTATCCCTATTTGAAGATGAATGAACCAAGTCAGAGCATTTAAGTAACTTGTTCAGTCACATAACCAGTATATGACTGAGACAGAACTCAAGTATGTTTTTATCTGTCTCTAACTTCCAGTTTCTTAACTATTATACCACTGTTTCTCTGAGTGTAGTCCTCAGATCACAAGCATCAATATCATCCAAATATAGGCTGGGGTATTTCACTTCAACCCTTTGGAAGAGTAATTTCTGAGAAAGAAGTCTGGGAACCTGAATGTTTCCCACCTTCCAGGTGTCCACTGAAGTTTGTAAGAACCACTGTACTTAAAACTACTAGTAGCAACTCCCTTGAGTTTGTATAGGTTCTCATGCTCACAAAGCATTTTGTCCTCCATTATGCCTTGCTGCTACATCTAATACATGACCCTTATATGGGTTTATGTCTTGTGTCTCCTGACTATAGCTTCTCCCTACAGGACCTCTTGAAAGCATACTTCAGATTTTTTCACATGTACATAGTGTTCAATAAGCCCACTTTTTTACTGTGATTGCCAAATGAATGATGTCTGCTACTTCAGACAGGATGCCAATCTGTTTCATATTAAAGGGAGATATTTCACCCCCAGAACCATAGGTATTCTTAAGGCTCTAATTTTAAGCACTTTTATGTCACATTTCTCCTTCCATTAGAAAAGGGGTCATAACAGTATCACCTTTCTGTTTCCACAGAAAAAAATAGAATTTGAGTCCATTGCTACATTTTCCCGCTTTCTGTATATCCTTTCATCATCATTCACTGGCTCCTTGCCACAGTCTCAGAGGAAAAAATGTACTCATAGAAGAAGTTGAAGAGATTCACAGGCTGAAGCATGCTGTCTAACAAAAGGAATGCTATGTGAGATTATAGATACGGGGACTATGTCTTTGGCTACAGTGATGGAATGTCTAAGATTATGACTATTCTTGTTAGGGATTTTTGTTTAAGAATAACATATTTTGGGCTGGGGATATAGCTCAGTTGGTACAGTGCTTGCCTCGCAAGCACTAAGACCCTGGGTTCAATCCCCAGCACTGCAAAAAGAAAACATATTTTATTACAAAAATACAACATATTCACAATAGATTATTTGGAAAAAAAGAGAAAAAAGGAAAATTAATTGATCACCCCATCCTCTGTCAACATTTTTATAAATAGTTGTCCAGTCATTTTTTTCTATGCAAGCGTGTGTGTATGTGTGTGTGTGTTACACACATTTTTTAAACAGAAAAATGTTGTACATGTGATTTTGAATTTTGACTTTTTTATATTTAATTAAATATCTTTATACAAAATGTGATGTTGAAAACTTTACAAAATTGTCTTGCTTTAAAACAACTGTCATTCCCAGGTCAATGCTCCTTAAAAAGTAAGACAAGTTAAGAAGAATCAGAATCTGTGGCCAAGTTAAACTGGTGTGCCTGTGGCTAATAATGTGACTAGAGGCCCATTGGGGACCTGATTCACCAAAGTAAGTCCTAAGGATAATACTAGTCAAAGGATCAGAAGAAAGAGAAAGGCCATAGTCAAAGCCTCCAATTCTAGTATCTGGCTGAGGGCAATTCTCTGACAGGTCCAGATTAACTGAAGTTCTGATATAGATAGAGTTATAGGTCAGGGATCAATGCCCAGAAAGCTAAATGTAACCAGGATTGCAGCATAGAGTCATAGTGTACAAACATATATCTGGGTCAGGAATTCAAGGCAGAGATAAACAAATAGTTGGGAAACAAAATTGGACTGAGCACAGGAATGGAGGATCTAGGTCAAAACACAGTTTAACACAATAATGTGACAAGAAGTCCCAGGAGAGATGTTTGGATATAAGCAGTTTTATGGATGGAAAGAAGAGTTCAGAAAGAACTCTCTATAGTCCAAGGATTGCACTCAATGAATGGTGTCTAGGGTATTCTTAGAGTTCTGACAGGTGACTACCAAAAAACCTATACTTGTTGATTGAGAGTAACAGGACTCAGATCATCATTCCTGGAGTGAACAACAATAACTAGCAAACAATAGAAGAGAAGTGTAGGAGGCTGGGATGAGGGTGACTGATAAACAGACTACCCTTTGCAAGGTAAGTTTTTTTAAAAACCAAATAAAAATAGAAATTGACATTTTGATGGGTCAAAAATGAGAGCACTTTGGTATGGTTCAACTCATACAAATATTTACTGAAAAAGGTGGGTGTTAGGGTAAGAGTAGTTAAGTTTGGGGAAGTGTTAGAATACAGGTTAATAGCAAAGTTTGATTATATGAATTACAATGATATGGTTTTACCATACAAAAAGCTTGCTTTTAAACCTGGCATATTGGTAGATTTTCAGTAAGTAGTATCTAATAAATTTTTTAAAAATTATTAATGCCAGCAATGGGTTGGTTACCACGGAACATATGAAAGAAGAATGTGCCACTGGTCCCTAAAATAACTTATTTCTTAAAGAAAAATGAAACAGAGAGTAAAAGATACTCATTACCCAGTATTTAGAACTAGAGCACCTTAGTCAGTGAACACATAGCAGTTCAAAGAAGACAGGGTAGAGAGCAGTATTAGCTAGAAAGGATGTAGTAGATAGCTTCTTGCTACTCTAACAAAATAACTGAGACAATTAACTTATAAAGAGAAAAGGTTCTTTCGGCTCACAGTTCTAGAGGCTCCAGTTTAAGACCAAATGGCCCAGTTTTCTTCAGGCTTCCAGCGAAGGTATCTCATCATGATAGGCACACATGGAGAAGCAAACTGCTCACATCATGAGCCAGGAAGTAAAAGAGAAAAAGATACCAGAGTACCACAACCATTTTAAAGGTTATGCCCCTACTGACCTAAGGGCCTCCCACAAAGCCTCACTTCCTATTGGTTCCACCATCTTTCAGTAGTGCCACCCTAGGGACCAAAACTTTAACAATGGGCCTTTGAGAGACATTGAACATCCAAACTTAGCAGGGTTGAAGAAGATTTATAGATGAAGTAAAAAGTCAAGAATAGGAATGGTTTGGGTGTAAAACACAAGAAAATAGAATAGGCACATCTCAACACCAAGCTTCCTACCACTTCTGACCTTATTTTCCAAACAAGTGTTCCTCAATACAGATCAAAGTGATGACCAAATCATCCATCTTGAAGCATGTTCTACAATACGCTAGTCCTGGGATGCTTCATTTTAAAAAATTCTCACAGTCAAAGTTGGAAAATGCTGCAGAGAATCTTAGAGATTCACAATGCATAATTAGCATATTAAATTATCTGAAATGTCCTGAAATAAATTTTAAAAATCAGTTCTAACTTTGCTTAGCCCAGCATTTCTCAAAACCTTGGAAACTTTCTCATTTGAAAACACTCTTAAGAACATACCATGATGCCAATATGAGACAGGACACACTAAAGATGACACCACTATAGAAGAATAAGCAATTTAAATTCTTTATTAAGACCCCCAAAAGTGAGAGTTAGTAAGAAGGGAAAGAGGATCAGTCTTGGGAGTTTTAAGACCAACTAATGTCACTACAGAGAGAAAAGGAGGAAAAGCAGACACAAAGCTGTTTAAACAATGGCTTATCTACAGAGTCATGGTTGGAAAACACTATTTTAAACTACTATCCATTTCTAATCCCTTTTGCCTTAGCTATGATGCATGACATTTGAGCTTGTTAGGTTTGATGAAGAAACACTCATTTCAGCTCCAGAGTTTAAATAGACAGACATAAAAATACCTTTCTTATTGAAACTCCTGATGCTAAATATCTGTCATTTTCTCTCTCCTCTCACTCCCGATCATTTTCCTGTGTGTGTGTGTGTGTGTCTGTGTGTGTGTATCTAGTGGGAGTAATCCTGAGTTTGATTCCTGGTTACTGAGAGTTTGGGGCATGTCTTTGGTTTTAGAAAATAAACACATTACCATAGTTTCTTTTAACCTCTTAAAAGTGTCTTGGCTGTCTCTGATGAAGATAGTCCAATTTAGACATGGACAGCTTCTTGGAGGAAGGTCTACCCTGGAGATGTTCAAGCAATAGGTGGACAATCAGTTGGCAAGACTGCAATAGAGGTAGAGATTGGTCTTTATGACATGTAAGGCATCTTCCAACACAGTGTAGAATTAGTTTGATAATTCTCAAATATCTCTGTACATTAAAATCCTGTAAAGAGTTTTTAAAAACACCAATGACTTGGACCCATCTCAGATCGATAAAATCAGACTCTGTGGAGGTGAGTCCCAGACATCTTATTTAATTAATCAATCAATTTATTTATTTATTTACTTATTTGGTAGCAGAGGTTGAACCACTTAACCACTAAGCCACATTCCCAGCCCTTTTTATTATGTATTTTGAGAGAGAGTCTTGCTTAATTGCTTAGAGCCCTGATAAGTCACTAAAACTGGCTCTGAACTTGTGATCCTCCTGCCTCAGCCTCCTGAGATGCTAGGAATACAGGCCTGCTCCACCTAGCCTGGCCCAGGCATCTTATTGTTCAATGTTAAAAAGTGATTCTAATATGCTTCCAGAGTTCATAATAGTTGAGTTAGATGATATTTTAACCCTTGATTAAAAGTGCTGATTATACTAACGCATTTTTATTCATAAGTGATGCATCCTCTGAGAGAGAATTCAGGAAAACTATACCATTCACAATGGCCTAAAGAAAAATAAAATACTTGGCAATCAATCTAACAAAAGAAGTGAAAGAACTCTACAATGAGAACTACAGAACGCTAAAGAAAGAAATTAAAGAAAATCTGAGAAGATGGAAAGATCTCCCATATTCTTGGATAGGCAAAATTAATATTGTCAAAATGGCCATACTACCAAAAGTGCTATATAGATTTAATGCAATTCCAATTAAAATCCCAATGACAGACCTCATAGAAATAGAACAAGAAATCATGAAATTCATTTGGAGGAATAAGAGACCCAGAATAGCTAAAACGATTCTTAGCAAGAAGAACGAAGCAGGGGGTATCACAATACCAGACCTTCAACTATATTACACATCAATAGTAACAAAAACAGCATGGTATTGGCACCAAAATAGGCAGGTAGATCAATGGCACAGAGTAGAGGACACAGAGACAAACCCACATAAATACAGATAACTCATACTTGACAAAGGAGCCAAAAGCATACAATGGAGAAAAGGTAGCCTCTTCAAGAAATGGTGCTGGGAAAACTGGAAATCCATATGCAGCAAAATGAAACTAAACCCATATCTCTCACCCTGTACAAAACTCAACTCAAAGAATTAGACCAGAGATCCTGCACATAATAGAAGAGAAACTGGGTCTAAATCTCCATCCTGTTGGTCTAGGACCAGATTTCCTTAACATGACTTCCAAAGCACAAGAAATAAAAGCATGAATCAATGATTGGGATAGGTTCAAACTAAAAAGCTTTTTCTCAGCAAAGGAAACAATCAGCAATGTGAAGAGAGAGCCTTCAGAGTGGGAGAAAATCTTTGCCACACACACTTCAGATAGAGCACTTATCTCCAGAATCTACAAAGTACTCAAAAATCTTTACACCAAGAATACTAATAACCCAATCAATAAATGGGCCAAGGAAATGAACAGACACTTTACAGAGGAAGATCTACAAGGAATCAACAGATGTATGAAGAAATGTTCAACATCCCTAGTTATAAGAGAAATGCAAATTAAAACTACCTTAAGATTTCATCTTACCCCAATTAGAATGTCTTTTATTAAGAATACAGGCAACAACAGGTGTTGGTGAGGATGTGGGGAAAGGGATACACTCATACATTGCTGGTGGGAGTGCAAGTTGGTGCAGCCACTCGGGAAAGCAGTGTGGAGATTTCCTTAGAAAACTTGGAATGAATCCACCATTTGACCCTGCTATCCCACTCCTTGGCCTATACCCAAAGGCCTTAAAATCAGATTACTACAGTGATGCAGCCACATCAATGTTCATAGCTGCCCAATTCACAATAGCTAGATTGTGAAACCAACCTAGATGCCTTTCAATATATGAATGGATAAAGAAACTGTGGTATACATACACAATGGAATATTACTCAGCCATAAAGCAGAATAAAATTATGGCATTTGCAGGTAAATGGATGATGTTGGAGACTGTTATGCTAAGTGAGATTAGCCAATCCCAAAAATCCAAAGGCCGAGAGGTCTCTCTGACAAGTGAATGATGATGCATAATGCAGGGTGAAAGGGAGGCAAGAATGGAGGAAGGATAGATAGCATAGAGGGACGGGAGGGGTGGGGTCGGGGTGCGGGAGTAAAAATAATAACAGAATGAGACAGACATCATTGCAGTGTGTACATGAATGAGTGCACATATGTTGTGACACTACTTTATGTACAACCAGAAAAACAATAGCTGTTCTCCATTTGTGTTCAATGGATCAAAATTAAATGAATAAGAAAAAGTGCTGATGATAGTATGGTAGCTCTTATAATTCAATTATTCCATACAACATTTATATTTAAGCAGAGTAGGTATCTACTAGCAGAGTGATTTGAGGGATGTTTCATAGATTTACTTCTGTTTCTCCTAAATTCCCTTCCAATTAACCACAGTGCAAGAAATCCTTGTTTTGGAGATGTGTTATTTTATGTTAGGCCCCCTGAGTCCCTTCTTAAAATGCAAATACCCTCTAGAAAAGAAGTACATTAAAGCTATTATTAGTCACTGGCACTGTGTACTATAATGTATCAGCCTGTCACCTAACAAGGCCAGGAGAGAGTGGGGGAGGATACAGAAAAAGAAACATTACTTACACAGAGAATGTGCCAAGAATTGCATCAAAAGTTTACTGTCTTCCTTTCCTGTACTCCTCTATTGCCCTCCTCTTTCAGCTTTAAGATTATTCATCTGACCATCTACTTTTGCTGCTGTGAACTGAGTCATTTTTTTTTAAATTTTTAGTTGTTGATAGACCTTTATTTGTTTATTTACACATGGTGCTGAGAGTCGAACCCAGTGCCTCACAAATGCTAGGCTAGCGCCCTACCACTGAGCCACAACCTCAGCCCCCTGAGTCATTTTTGCGCATTTTTTTTTCTGTTGGTGAAAATACATTTGATAACCTATAAGGAACTGGAATGAGGGAGCTATTTTGGATGTTAATAATTTCAGTCACGTCCTCGCTTAAACAATTCACTAAGAACAGCAAGTTATATAGGTTGTGTCTTTAGAGGCCACCAAATTACCCAATTTTCAAATTGATGGTGTGGTCAGTCAATTTAATAGTGCATTTAGCACAAAAAAGGAAATCTGTTTCCCCAGTCCCGAGTCCCACTATGGAGACCAACTATTTGAGAGACCTACCAAATTAACCAAAAGTTCTGGTACTGTATTGGTATAATCTCACTCAACTCGTTGCTTGGTCAAGCAACTGAATGGAGATTTAATGCTTCAAATTTTTCTCAGTTCATATAATATATTGAAGTTAGCACAAATGCTTTAATTTTTAATGGATAGTTTCAGGGGCCCTATGGATCCTGGTAGGGTAGAGATGATCAATATATTGCTTTTATGGCCAGAGTCTTCTGTGTGACACCTCTTCCCTAGAAATAACTTTGTAAGTCACACTAGACTGTCATTTGACAATTACATTTTCGCACACATTCAGGTTTCAAGGACATCATCTCATTTTGTCTTCTACTCTATTTGGCTACATCAAATATTTCATATATCAGTTTTTTAAATTTAGTTCATTTCCTGCTATAAAATGCTCAATTAACCTTGTTTAAAATGCTTTTACTTGCTCCTTGAGAGAGGAAAAATGCTTGTGAGCTAAAGACATCAAAAGCTTTATGAGAGCTTTTTTTTTTTTTTTTTTTTTTTGTTCTAATGTCCTAAATGACTATTTTTTTCCCGAAGAAGATAGCATAAGAACTCCCTTGGGTCTTTGTTTCAAAAATGTCCTAGCTTCTCAGATATTTTATCTGCCTTCTCTGGGTAATTTTGGTTACTATCTTAATAATCTCTCTGAATATATTGACTCATTCAGTTTGCAACCTGGTCTTCATAATGTTCATTGGATTCATAAATCAGTTTAGTGAACATTTCAGCTCAAGTGGTTATAAAGCATCTGTTTAACTGACTCAGCTTATTGTTTGTTTTTAAATCATGTCAATTCCTTTGTTATGTGCATATGCACATGTTTTCAAGGCTAGGACTCTATTCATACACAGAAAAAAAAAGAGGAGAAATGATCTGGATAGCATAGGTAAAAACATATTTTGTTCAATTATTTGACACTTTCAGACTGCTAATGATGGCCTCTGCCCAAATTATCTAGACAACAATAACTATATAGTATTTTTGAGGTACATTTTATATATTTGTTTTTATTTATTTTTCTTTTGATTCTCTGTACTATAAACCTTCCTAGTCTAAGACTGTATTTAACCAGTCTCTCTATCTCTAGTTCAGAGATAAGCAAACTATGGCACACAGGCCAAATTCATCCTGTTGTTTGTTTTTGTAAATAAAGATTTATTGGCACACAGTCACACTCATTTGCTTATACATTGACTAATGCTAGTACCGTATGACAGTGGCAGAGTTCTGTAGTTGCAAAAGAGACCATATGTCCTTCACATCCTAAAAAAATTACTACCTGGATATTCATAAAACGTTTGCTGGAATGCTGGGTGAGGTAGCACACATCTGTAATGCCAGGGACGAGGGAGGCTGAGGCAGGAAGATTGCAAGTCAGAGGTCATCCTTAGCAATTTACAAAGACTCTCAGCAACTTAGCAGGACCCTGTTTCAAAATAAAAGCAAAAAGAACTGGGGATATACCTCAGTGGTAAAGCAGTCCTGGATTCAATACCCAGTACAACAACAAAAATTTGCCGGTCCCTTCTCTTGTTTCTTCCTCATTGATTGTTCATACCACTGCCACATTCTCTTTCTAAAATACTATTCCATCATGTCATTATCCCACTCTCTTACAAAAAAAAACTTAAATGTGCAGTTGATATTCAGCTAGTATGCAATTTTATGGCATTATTCTTCTCATAGTTAGCATATCCATGATGTGCTAGTTGCTAAATATTTTGAAAATCACCTTTTTTTAATGATTATTTTTATGGAATAAATTCAAGCTCTTTAGCATTAGCATTTAAGACACTTTCTAATCCTCTTTCTAACTAGTCTCCTATCTGAACCACCTTTTGAGTATCCAGAACATACCTAGCTCATTATTTTTCCATGAACATGGTCATTTATTACAAAGTAATATGTACTGTAAATAATTATATGTGCTATACTTTTACACAATTTGCAGTGCAGTAGGTTTGTTTACACCAGCCTTGCCAGAAATGTGCAAGTAATGGATTGTGCTATGACAGTATAATAGCTCATTCTTATCTTTGCCTCTTCCTTTATACAATTTCCCTAATTTGAAATTATCTGAACCCTCCTCCCTGTCTTTTTAAATATGAAGATCATCTCTCCTTGTTTGCCTGGGATAGTCTTAGTTTGTATCTGTTACACTGATGTAAGTTTTAATTTTTAATTGGTATACTATAATTAAACCAAATACCATGATTCATTGTGGTTTATTCATATATACACATAGCTTCATTTGGTCTATTTCATTCCCCAGTTCTTCCCCTTTCTCTTCCTTCTTTCATTCCCCTTATCCCTGTCCTATACTCTGCTGAACTAATATAATTATTAGAGTGCCTCATTTCACTCTCAAAAAATGTTTTGGTTTAGACAACAAATTATATGGGTATAACTATGAACCATATCTTCCTTCAAAGATTATTTCAAACCCTAGTGATCCAATGTAGTGTTAATATCCTCAACCCACAGAGCACTCTTCCTTCTTTCAGGTTTTCTTAATATCTAGGACACTACTACTACTTATAGTATGAAGCCTTACATTAGATACATATTTTTACTTTTGTAATATTGACTGTCAATTAAAATAAAAGTTCTCTTCAAATAGCAGCTATGTGATAAATGTATCTGTTGTGTTTCCATAATATCTCTTAAATACCTGAACTTATTTATGGGTATGTGTTGCTTTATTGGTTGATTTAGCTGTAATTATATACAATCATTACATGGGAACTTCATCTTAGAATGAGTTACATTTATAACCTAAGATTATAGTAGATTAGACAATTCTATTAACCTTTTCCTGCCATTACTGATAAGTCCTTAATTTTCAAATGAGTTTTTAGGTTCATTTATTTAGCTAGAGTAGTTGGACCATTTCATTCTCAGGGTGGTGTAGTAGAAAGAAGGGGAATCATGGAAGTGGGGTTTCTGTTCTTGGCTCCATTACAATTAAACTCTTCAGGCCCCAGTTACCTCATCTGTCAAAGAAATAAGGTTGCACTAAGTTATTTCTGAAAGATAATACCTACAATATTTAAGGAATTAATAGAGTCAACAGATGATTCTACAGCATGTTTGGATAAGTTAAGTAATATATTGCATAGAACTACCTGAATTCAATCTCAATTAATCAGCTTCAAATTGACTTTTTGTCAGTCATTTTTAGTTCAATTATTCCAATTGTTGTTCCAGAAATAAAGAAAAAACTTATTTAGAGTGTGTGAGACTGTACATAATAAACATGTATGTTCTGATAATGAAATGATCTGGTTAATTAAATTTGGAAAGAGTGAGATTTTGAGAACATGGTGAACTGAATATCACACATTTCCCCCTCAACTCTCAATTGCAAGCTATTTGCTATTCTTAATTAAATGGGTTCCCCATTGGTAGCTGAATACAAGAAAGGCTCTGGGTTTTGTTAAGTCCTAGGGAGAAAACTGAGACTTTCTCCCTCCCCTGTATACCATGTAAGTATATGAAGACCATCATCAGGGAACCTCTAAGTGAAGCCTGTAAATTGCTACATCTTGACTTTAAAGACCTATGAATCCTTATGAAGAGGGCTAATATTGGCCTTGCATGAGATTGCATGCAACCACCTAAAAATCCAAGACAAAACTGATTAAGGGATTCAAGTTCTTCCTACCTGAGGCAGGAGAGTAAGAGGTAAACAAGAATACATGGAGGATTCTGCCATGTGCATCATCAATAGTCTAGCACTCTCTCTACTTCCATACTTCTAACTTATGGGGATAGATATCACTTTGCATGCATTGTAGGACTATTGACACATAGGACATGCCAACTACTAGAATCCCAAAGAGCTGGCAGCAGAAAGTGATAATCCCATTTCCAAATACCTAGTAGCTAGATAGATGAAGATAAGGCAGAACACACTGAATATGTGCTCAATGAGATAGAACTGCTCAAAGGGACAAATGAATAAGAGAACTGAAGTATATTCAAGTGCATTACAAAAAACATTGTCTGGAATGAAACACAAGATTTTTCTGTGTATTAAATTCTGCAAATGAAATAAAAGAGAAGATGTACCCTGTTATGGTATGAATTGTCATACATACATTAAGACAGACAGACTGGGGCTATGTTTTAAATGTTCAATAAGGACTCAATACACAAAGGACATACGAAATCAGGGACTGGCAAACTAGAGCTCACAGATCAAGTCTTATTTGCTACCTGTTATTATATGACATGTGAGCTAAGAATAATTTTAATATTTTAAATGTTGGAAAATAACAAAAGAAGAATATTTCATAACATGAACAGTATATGAAATTGAAGTTAGTATTTATAACAGTCTCCAACATCATCCATTTAGTTCAGCCAATCCCAAAAATCCAAAGGCCGAATGGTCTCTCTGATAAATGAATGATGATGCATAATGTGGGGGGGAGGGTGGCAAGAATGGAGGAAGGATAGATAGCATAGAGGGAAGGGAGGGGTGGGATCGGGGTGGGAGTAAGAATAATAACAGAATGTGTGACAGACATCATTGCCCTGTGAACATGTATGAATGCACAGATGGGGTGACTCTACTTTGTGTACAACCAGAGAAACAATAGCTGTACTCCATTTGTGTTCAATGAATCAATAAGTAAAAAAAAAAAAAGTTAGTATTTATAAACAAGATTTTATTTGATCATAGCCATATTCACTTCTTCATATATTATCTCTGATTTATTTGTATTACAGTTTGAATCTGGAATATCCCCCAAAGCCCCATGTGTTAAAGGTTTGGTCTTCTGTTTCATGCTCTTGGAAGGTGGTGAAAACCTTTAGGAGGTGGGGTTTAGCGGGAGATTTTAGGTCATTGAACGCACTCCTCCAATGGGGATTATGGGACAATGGTCTTATTTTCACTCTTTGCTTTCAGGCTACCATGAAGTAAGCAGTTTGCTCTGCCATGAACTCCCTGCTATGATCTGTGGCCTTCCAATATGGCCAATAAATTATGAACTAAAATAACCAAAACTGTGAGCCAAAATAAACCTTTTTGTTTTATAGGTTGATTAACTCACATATTTTTACAGTTGCAGAAAGCTGATAAAAATCAGAGATAAAAGGAACTTACCTCAACATAACAAAGGTTAAATATGACAAACCCAAAGCCAACATGATACTGAATGGAGAAAACCTGAAAGCATCTCCCCTAAAAGCAGGAACAAGACAAGGATGTCCACTGTCACTACTTTTATTCAATATAGTACTTGAAACTTTATCCAGAGAAATCAAGGGAGAGAATGAAATTAAAGATATAGAAATAGCAAAAATAGAAGTCAAATTATCTGTTTGCTGATGACATGATCCTATACTTAGAGGATCCAAAAAATTCAACCAGAAGACTTCTAGAGCTGATAAATTCAGAAATGTGGCAGAAGCAAGATCTACACACAAAATTAATAACTTTCATATACTCCAATAATTATTCTCCTGAGAAAGAAATCAGAAAAATAATTTAATTCACAATAACTTAAAAGTTAAGACTGAACCTAACCAAGGAGGAGAAAGACCTCAATAAGGAAAATTACAGAATTCTGAAAAATAATTGAAGAAGAAACTAGAAGATGGAAAGACCTCACATGCTCATGGATAGGCAGAATTAATATTGTTAAATCAGCATATTACCCAAAGCAATCTAGAGATTCAGTGCAATTTCCATCAAAATACTAATGATATTCTTTACAGAACTAGAAAACACAATTCTAAAATTTCATATGGAAGAACAAAAGACCAAGAATAGCCAAAGAAATCCTGAGCAAGATGAACAAAACTGGAGTAACAAAAACAGCACGGTAGTGGCATAAAAACAGACAGGTAGACCAGAATAGAAGGCACAGAGACAAACTCATAGTTACAGTCATTTGATTTTGACAAAGGTGTCAAAAAGACATGTTGGAGAAAAGATAGCCTCTTTAACAAATGGTACTAGGAAAATTGGATATCCATATGTAGAAGAATGAACCTAGATCCCCATCTATCTCCCTGTACAAAAGTCAACTCGATGTGGATCAAAGACCTGGGGTTTAGACCAGAAAATTTATAACTGTTGGAAGAAAATATAGGGTCAACACTCCAACATATAAACACAGGTATCAACTTCCTGAATATGACTCCTATAGCTCAGGAAATAATACAAAAAAATCAATAAGTGGGTGGAATCAAATGTAAAAGCCTCTGCGCAGCAAAGGAAACAATTAACAGAATGAAGACATGATCTACAGAAAGAGAACAATAATTTTGCCAGCTGTCTTTCAGAAAGAGGACTCATTCAGAATATATGAAGAACTCAAAAAACTTAAGACCAAAAAATTATTCCACATATAACACAATCAGTAAATGGACAAATGATCAAAACAGATGTTTCTCAAAAAAAGAATTACAAATAGCCAACAACTCCATGAAAAAATATTCAACCTCTTTAACCATCAAAGAAATGCAAATCAAAGCTTTACTGATATTCCATCTCAGTCCAGTCAGAATGGCAATCTTCAAGAATACAAATAACAATACATGCTGGTGAGAATGAGGGAAAATGAACTCATACACTGTTGGCAGGAATGTAAATTAATATAGCCACTACTGAAGGTTCCTCAAAAAACTAAAAATAGAACTACCAGGTATTCCATTCCTTAGTATTTACTCAAAGGAACTAAAGTCAGCACACTATACAGATACCAGCACATCAATGTTTATAGCAGCACAATCCACAATAGCAAGTTATGGATACAGACTAGGTGTTCATAAGGATGAATGGATAAATATAAAATTGTATATAAACAAAATGGAATATTTTTCAGCCATAAAGAACAACATTATGTCATTTATAGGAAAATGGATGAAATTGGAGAGCATCATGTTAAACAAAGTGAGCCAGACTAAGAAAGAATGTATGCATGTACTGTATGTTTTCTCTCTTATGTGGAAGCTAGTAGGAAAAGAGCAAAAAACAAAAGGACCTCATAAAAGCCAAAGGGAGACCAGTCAAGTAGAAGAAAGGGATCAGTGGAGGGAGGAGGAAAGGGTAAGAGGTGGTATTGGGGAGTGAATCTTATCAAATTATGTTATATACACATACCAATATGCAACAATGAAAGTCACTATTCTGTACAGCTAATATGTACCAATAAACAAAAAGAAAGTTGAAAAGTTAACTTATATTTGGGAAAAACTTTCCCCAACTTATAGATGGGAAAATATTTTCATGGGATAAGTTTCTAGTATCTAGAATGTATAAAAACTTTCTTAAACTCAACAAAAAGACAACAGAACTAAAATTAAGCAAAGGGTTTGAATAGATACTTATGCAAAGAAGATGTAGAAATATTCATTAAACATATAAAAACATACTCAGTATCACTTGTCATTGGAAAAATGTGAATCAAACCCACTTGCTGTCAAAAAGATAATAGCAAGTGTTGGCTAAGATGTGGAAAAATTGGAAACCTCATATACTATGGTGGATGATAATTGACAATAGTTAGGCTGCTTTGGAAAACAGTTGTGCAGTTCTCTAAGTGTTAAAATGGAGTTAAAATATGACTAATTCCATTCCTTGGTATATACTCAATAGAATTGAGAACCATGTGTTCACAGAAAAAAAGTCTGTGTACAAAGCTAGTTGCAGTGGTGCACGCCTGTAATCCCAGTGGTTCTGGAGGCTGGGTCAGGGAGGATCGTGAGTTCTAAGCCAGCCTTAGCAAAAGCAAAGCCTTAAGGAACTCAGTGAGACCTTGTCTCCAAATAAAATATAAAATAGGGCTGGGGATGTGGCTCAGTGGCCAAGTGTCCCTGAGTTCAATCCCTCGTACCTCCCAAAAAAAGAAGAAAAGAAAAACTTGTGTACAGATATTCATAGCAACACTGCTCATAACAGCCTCAAAGTAGAAATAATACAACATCTGTTGATTGATGAATGGATTTTAAAAGTTCATGCAGAGCAAAATTATTTAGCCACAAAAGTAATGATTCTGATATATGCTACAACATGAATGAAACTTGAAAACATTATGTTGAGTGAAAGACACCACACAAAAAAGTCACATATTGTATGATTCTATAATAGACAAACCCATAGAGATAGAATGTACTTTAATGGTTGCTAGCACTTGGGATGGAGGGTGATAGGGAGTCACTCCTAATGGACAGATAATTTCTTTTTTGAGGTGATAAAGATATTGTGGATTGTAGTACTTATAGATGCATAACCAATGAATATTCTAAAAACTTCAGCATTCTATATATTGCTTAAAAGAATAAAATTAAGGATATTTGAATTATATATCTATGAAATGTTAACAATGATGCAATCAAATCTTTTCAGAAATCCAGAATACTACATGTTATAAACCAGAGAGTACATGAAAAAAATCTAGGAAAGCTAGACTCCTTAGAACAAAAGATAGACATATCTGATCACTTAAAATTCAAAATTTATATATGGTAAAATATATCATAAGCAAAAATATCATTAACAAAATTGTGCAATGTTGATGAAAGATAGAGGGTTACTATGCATAAACAAAGAGTTCTTTTAAATTGGAAGGAAAATGACAATTTAACAGGTAAAGAGACAAAGATAATGAGTAATCAATTCATAAACAAGTAAATCCAAAAGACATGAAAGATTCACTAGCACCCAGGAAAATAAAAATCAAAGTAAAATGAAATACTACTTTAAGTATATAGAACTGGCAAAAGTTTAAGTCAAATAACATCCATATATTGCTGGTAGAAATGTGAAGTTTACAACATTTTTTAAGGTGATCTGGAAACATCTATTGATATAAAGCAATTGACTCAACTCTGGAATGCCATTTCTTGTTGCTTATTCCATAGCAATGACAGCATATATAAAACGACGTTTATTTCAGCATTCTTCATATTGACAAAAACAAGTGAAAACCTGGAATAAACTGAAGAATTTCCTCTATGGGAGAAAGGCTAAATAAATAATAGTGTATCTGCTTCATAGAATATTATATATGGAGAATATTATGCTAAGTGAAATAAACCAGACTCAGAAAGTTAAAGGTTGAATGTTTTCCCTCATACATGAAAACTAGAACAAAACTAAGGGGGAATAACAGGGTGGAGGTGTTCTTATAAAAATGGAAGAGACCCAGTTACCCCACTCCTTGATATATACCCAAAGGACTTAAAATTAGCATACTATAGTATACTATAGTAACACAGCCACATCAATGTTTATCACAGCTCAATCCACAATAGCTAGACTGTGGAACCAACCTAGATGCCCTTCAACAGATGAATGGATAAATAAGTTGTGGTATATATACAATGGAATACTACTCAGCCATAAAGAATAACATTATGGCATTTGCAGGCAAATGGATGGAATTGGAGATTATCATGCTAGGTAAAATAAGCCAATCCCGAAAAAACAAAGGTCAAATGTTTTCCCTGATAAGTGGATGATGATATAAAATCTGGTTGGGGGTGGGGGTGAGAGAAGAATGGAGGAATTTTAGATTATGTAGAGGGAACTGAGAAGGGGAGGAGAAGGGGTACGAAAAATGGTGGAATGAGACAGACATCATTTCCCTATTTACACGTATGATTAACAATGATATGAATGTACATCGTGCACAACTACAGAAATGAAAATATGTACCCCATATGTGTACAATGAATCAAAATGAAGTCTGCAAACAATAAAAATTATAATAAAAAAATAGAAGAGAGATCAGTGAAAGAGAGAAAGGGGTTGAGGGGGATGGAGGAGGAATGGATAAAAGGAGGAACTGTGGAATGAAATTGACCTAATTACGCTGTGTACATATATGAATGTGCCACAGTGAATTCCACCTTTATGTTTTATCTCTAAAGTACCAATTTTAAAAGCAGTACATAAACAGAAATAAGGCCAATGGAGTAGAGGAAGGGGAACAATGTGAATGAGGAGGGAGGACAAAGGGAGGTACTAGAGATTGAAATGTAGTGAATTGTAGTCTATTCATACATGAATGAATCAAAATGAACTCCACCATTATGTTTAATTACAATTCACTAATAAAAAACATTTTAAAACTTAATATAGTAGTGCTTTCCAAGATGACTGGAGACATTTCCAGAGAGTATTTTTGTTTTGGTTTGGTTTTTGTTTTGGGGTTTTTTGTTTGTTTGATACTAGGTATTAATCCAGGGTGCTTAACCACTGAGCCATATCCAAATTTTTAATTTTTAGATAGGGTCTAGCTAAATTGTTGAAGCTGGCCTTGAACGTTTGATTCTTCTGCTCAGTCTCCTGAGTTGCTGGGATTACAGGCATGCACCAGTGTACACAGCTTCCAGAAAGTATTTTGGGTTTAGAAAAGCAAGATGCAAAAATTCATGTGTCATACAATCACATTAAACAGCAATGACAAAATTCTCAAAATTATGCATGTGTATTTGTATAAGCATGAAAACATATAGAAGGATGTATCTTAATGGTAGCATGTGTTATCATGAGTAACATAATGGAAGGAAAAGAAGAGAAGAATGGAAAACCACGCCAAAAAAAGAGAAGAGAAAAATGAACCTGCAGATAATAATACCATTTATGTAAAAATTAGAAATTCATATTATAAAATATTTGAAATTAATTAATGAATTCTATTAAAGGTAAAATGAGAAAGTTTAGGCAAATGTGCTTTACTTTGTTAATTCAAAAGATAATATAAATAAGAAATATTACTTTGAAGACTAGGATACTCTAGTAGTAGTAGGAAATGGCAGTATATATGTAATCATTCTAAGATACCCTTTAAAATATAAAATGAAAAGTCTAACCTTAGACAAGTCAATAATAAAAAGGTTATACCCTTATTTTACTTTGATAGATAACACAGAAATTGAGGAGGAATGATCTTGATTAAGTTGGGTTATAGAACAATAATAAATTTATTTAAGCTCACCTAGCAAATTTAAGATCTATTTCATCACTGCAAATGCCACAAAACTCTTACTTAGGTGGAAAAAGCTACATTTTTGTAGCTGTATAATATATGGTTTCAAACTATTCAGCAGTCCTGTAGAACCACAATATGCCCATTAAAATTAAGGATTGAAAAAGCTGACAATCTAATCTGAAAGAAAATCCATGCTTGGATTATGTGATCATTGAAAAGTAGTGCATTTTCTGATTGTGTCTGGGAATTTCTATTCATTAAAATCATGATTTGAACATTCAATCTGTTGAAAGATATTGTTTACCAGGGGAGTGTAGAGGAAAGATGAGGTATGAGATTTAGATTCAAAAGACTTAGGTTCACTCCTAATTCTACTATTTCTTAGCTGTTTGGCGTTTGTGAAATTACTAATCTATCTATTGGTTTCCTCATTCCAAATCGATCTAATAATATCTCCTAGGGTTATTACAAGATTAAATGAGGTGTTATGTATAAAAGTGGTTAGCCCATTACCTTTCAGTCTGTAGGCCTTCTGTAAATGTTAGTTTTCTCTCTATTTTAATAAAAATGCTTTTAATAAAAAAAGGCAGGAACTTCAGACAAATTAGGTGAGTGTCAAAGTCTACTAGTTACTTTTCTAAAAAAAAATACCTAAGGAAACTTTCCTATTCAATTTGTGAGTACGCACCTGATAAAATATCACCTAGCAAGTGATGGTTCAACATAGGAGGAAACAAATAGCTCCAAGCAGTTCTTACAAACCCAGGACCCTGAACATGAACAAAGAAGTGGATGTTATTTTGATAGCTACCTAAGTCTCCCTCTATTGTTTAATGACTCTTTAATAACTCATTATCTTCCCTGGCACTCATGACACTATTCTTCTCCCTCTTTTAGAAAAAAAAAGTCAAATTATTTGCTATGCAGTTAAATATGTGGAGATGTTTAAACACAGCTAAACTATCACATGTGGGATTTAATTTTTCATTGCTTCTAGGTTGAAGAGTGGATGCTTTAGTCAGCTTTTTCATCCGTAGGACCTAAAGACCTAATGAGAGCAACATTGAGGAAATGTTTATTTTGGCTCATGGTTTCTGAGGTCTCTGTCCAGAGATGGGCAACTCCACAGATCTGGCTTGAGGTGAGTCAGAATATCAGGGCAGAAGGGTGTCAGGGAGGGAAGCCACTGAGAACATGGTAACTGGGAAACGAACAGAGCACTCCACTTGCCAGGGACAAAATATATACCCCACAGGCACAACCCCAGTGACCTACCTCCTCCAGCAACACCCTACCTGCCTATAATTCCCACCTAGTTCATCCATATCAGTGAATTAATCTACTATAGGTTATAGCTCTCATAATATAGTCATTGCACCTCTGAACATTCTTGCACTGTCTCACATACAAGCTTTGGGAAATACCTCATATCCTAATCATAACAGTGGTTAAGAAAACTAGGGTTTCAGAAAATCATGTTAATGTGAATTTGATAATATAACTGAAACTTACAGTTAGAAAAATTATTAGCTTATAGATAATAAGGCTATAGTTTTATTAGCTACAGAGTGAAGGAACTATTTACCTTGAACTGGAATTCCAGTTCAACAAACAGCTTTGAGCAGCTTCTACAACTCTAATCACCCCACTGTTTCTTTTTCTCTACTGCTATCACGAATCACTTTAATCTTTCCAACATCCCATTTTGCCCTCCAGAAAGCAAATTAGTTAATAATTTTTGTAAAGTTTTGCTTGCTTTTGTCACTGGACTTGAGCATAGAAAGACATGTAGATTAGATTTCAGGCTTAGAGGACTTTCCCAAAGGCAAGCACCAGGGGCAGTCACAAAGGAAACAAACTATGTTCACTTAGTAACAACTAGAAGATTTGAACAGCTTGATCATTAAGAACCCACATACAATCCCCAGCCTCTAGAAAAAAATGCCTCAAAAAATGGTCATCCATCCAACAGTATTGTGGGTTTGGATCAAGAACCATAGATTGAAACTCATGATAGCAAACATGCAAGCATGTTCAGCAAAAACAAGAAGCTCAATAATAACAATTACAAGACAGAGGACTCAAGACCAATCCTTCCAAGATAAATATGGCACAATTTTATCTTTTAATGCAACAATACTATATTCCTAGTTTATGCAGATCATTCTTAGTAACCCTCATTCCAACTCAGCAAACGCTCCAATTTTAAGGTCCCTACAGATCACTCTTTTGGTCACAAAATAGTCCACTTTGGCTGCTACCAGAATCCTGACATATACTCCATATACTACTTCTCTCCTATTTTGATATCCCAAGTTCTCTCCTCAGGCTTCAATTCTATTTATTTTGGCTCTTCATCTCTACAAAGCTAGACATAAAATGCCACATGTTGTAAGTAATTTGTAATTATTCCCATACAAAGGAATGCTTTTCAGCACTAAAAAGGAACAAATTAGAGATGTACACGATATGGATGGATTCCAAAAACATTATGTCAACTGAAAGAAAAAAAGACACAAAAGACTATATGCTGTTTAGATTTTAATTGGTAAGTTCCCAGGTGGTGGAAAGAATTGAATGAAAAGAGGCACCAAATAAATTTATTGGGGTGACGGAAATACTTCATGTCTTTGTTAGGGTGGCAGTAACCTGGATATATACATTTAAAATATATGTAACCGTACATCTAAAATTCATTTTATTTTACATAAATTATATTTCAATAAAAAATAAATATATAAAAGCTAAATGGAGTTTTGCTATTTAACCCTTCTGTTACTACAGGGAGATCCTTACACACAAAGGGAAGGTCACAATGTTCAGCTATGTTAGTATGTCCATTAACTTTGTCTATGCTACTAAGATTTTGAATAGTTTTTCTACTGAAGATGAAGAAAAAGAAAAAGGAAGCAAGGTAGAGAGTGAAAAAGGGGATCCATTTTCTGACTAATTGCAGGTACTTGCACAATGTATGAAAAGAGCAAATTATGTCTAGGACTTCTGTATTTGTTATTATTCATGGGGACAATGTGTATTTTTGTAATCACCAATTAATCTACAAAGGTTGGATCTGGCTACGCAGTTGGACTTTTGGATCTTCAGTCCCACAAGAAAATCTCACATACAGGTCCCATGCATGCCTAATACAACCCAAGACTGCAGTATCTTTTTACTAAGCTCGTATGTAGAAAATGTTAGTGTTGGTCTAGGGTTCTGACCTTAAAATAACCAAAAAGAACTAGAATGTTTGCTCTCTTTCCTCTCATCTCTTGCTCTTGGGTTGATTATAGGTGTATTAAGTTCATTCAGTCTCCTATTTATAGGCTGTTATGAAATCTGGCTGTCAGTAATCAATAACCTAGGGCTTGAACATTTCTGAAGAAAAAGTCTCTTTTGTAGATATTAAAAACCATGCTTTTTATAAAGAATAATTAAGGTGATAATGTCTGAACTGGGGTTGGGGTTTAAGATCCCGTGATCTATAAAAATTTCACAATATATTTCAAGTGCTTTGAGAGGCTGATAGATTATATAAAGAATAAGAAGTTGAAGTATAAGTATTTCAGTAAGGAAAATATTTTTTAATAAAAGCTATTTGACATTATTATTATTAATATAATATAATAATCATACTTTTTCACTCACCAAAATTATGATATAATTAACATGAGCATATGTAGTATCTTCAACTGTGAAAATCACTTGCTTATTCATCTATGAAATATATTCAGAACCTACTATGTGCCTGGGCTGTTCTAGATAGTTGGGAATACATGAACAAAATTGAAATTGTATAAATCTGATGATGATAAGTGCAATGGAGAAAAATTAAAAAGGATAGAGAGTAGGAAGTGAAAGGGAATTCTATATTGAATCATTATGGTTAAGGAAGGTCTCACTAATGAGCTGACATTTGGCCTGAGGGGAAGAATCTTTCAGATAGACAGAAGAGCAAGTTCTAAGTCTCTGAGATATAGGATTGAGAAAGACTGTGAGAGGTTCTGGCATACATGGCCGAAAGTAATCTGAAGTGGAGCAATGGATATAAAGTCAAAGGGTATTTTTCAATTAAAATCATTTGTCGAGGTTTGGTTGGTGATATTTTGCTTCATACACACAAGTACTCAATAAACATTTCTAAAATGCAAGCTCTCTGTAATTACAATGAGTTATGGTTTGGATCCAAAATGGCCCTCAAAAGTCATGTGCTAAAGGCTTGGTCACAAGCATCTGGAGCTATTGGGAGGTGATGAAAACATGGGAGGTGGGGCCTGGTTGGCAGGGGTGGGTTATCAGAGTTGCATCCTTTAAGGGTAGATCTTATTTCTAGCCCTTCCTCTGTCTGCCTCTACTTCTTGGCTTCTACGAGGTAAGTAGCTTTGTTCTGCCATATCCTCCCTGTCATGATGTTTCTGTCTTGCCACAGGCCTAAAAGCAATGGAGGCAGTTGACCATGGACTGAAACTTCTGATACTGTGAGGCAGAATAAATCTTTCCTTCTTTTAAGCTGTTATCTCCAGGCATTTTGTTACAGTGACAGAAAGCTGACTAATACAAAATCAACCATCAGTTGATTCAAATACAAGAACTCTTGCCCTGTACCAGCTTCCTATGTTATTGTTGAAGCAACATTCAAAAATAGTTGAAAATTGTTCAATACTATTAAGAATCAGAAGGAAGCATTCAAAGGATCATGAGCTTTAGAGCTAGATAGATCTTGGAGTCCCAGTTCTACAACTTACTAGCTGTGTGACCTCTAGTAAGTTATTTAACCACTGTGCTTAAGCCTCCTTAATTATAAGATGGATATAAAAGCACCTTTCTCATACAGCTGAGCAGATGATATCAGATAGTATATTTGGAATGTTGAGCACTATGTCTGACACATAATTAATAGTAACTCTCATTACTTATGCATTCCTGGGAATGGTATTTATTACATATCTCATTTCAGATTTAAAAGCAGACTTTTAAAAGCAGACACTCTGATTTACCTGACATCATCATATTTGATTCACTCAATAGCACAGGTGGAGGTGACAGAGTCATGGTGAGCAGCATGGATTGATAACACTCAAAATACTAAGGAAAGGGAAAATCTATGGTCAAACTATCTAGGGGAAGGATGGTTTTTCTTTTACACCTATCATGCAACATTTAGAAAGAGAATTTTGTTGATGTTTCTGGGGATCAAACCCAGGACTTCACTTGAGCTAGGCAGGTGCTAGGCCACTGAGCTACACTGCCACCCCAATCATTAGACATAAAGAAAGTAGTACTGTCCCTGAAAACCTCAACTAGAGGCAAAGAATACATGTCAGTCCTATTTGGAAAGAGACAAGAGTAGTATTAATGAAGTCATTGATAATTACCACTTTGGAATTTTTCAGGGACTGTTTAGCTATGTCATATCTATTAGCTTGAACTATATTAACTTGCTGATGTTTGACTGCTTTTACCTGCAAAAACTATAATTTCATGTGGTTCAACCTAATCTATCATTACTGAATTTTAAAGGAATTTTGTTTAGTTCTTTTATTTTCTTAAAGTCTGAATCAGGGAAGTCTTAGAAATTACTTGTTTCTCCTCACTCTCCACAAAAAGGGGCATAAATAGCTTTTATTTGGTGCAAATAATGATGAGTACCATGTGATTGTCAGACTATAATGTCATATTATTAGCCCCATTTGAATTTTGTATTTACAACAGAATGTGGCCGAGCTCAAGTTTATCTTTTAATCTTCCCCTTGTTCTGACTAGGGACACAAAACTTTGATAGGTCTGTAATTTGGGCAAATGCTGTGCAGGAGACAAAAGAACAGCAGGAGCAAATTGGTAGCATTCTCTTCACATGCGAGAGTGTAAAAAGACAGTTTACTTCTCTGGTTGGGAAAAATGAGAGGGAAGGATGTGAACTGTTAGTGGAGAGTAAATTGCTACAACATAGAAAAATGAACAGAATGGATTTTTTGTTGTTTAAAAGAGGAGTTAATACAGAAGGGGTACCACAGTGTTTTATGGCTTGAGATAACATTATTTGAATAACAAAATGTTAAGCCCTGAATTTCCTTTAGAGATATCTGGTTCAATCCTACTTTATAGACGAAGAAATGGAGATCCAGAGAAGGAAAGCAACTTTCCTAAAATCACACAGCTATTAACTACATTCCTCAAAATGATACATGCCTAACCTAGGGAACTAATTAGGTATGTAGGGAAACATAAGACAACAGGATTAATTTGAACTTTGTTGGTTCTTGGTACATCAACTTGACTATAGATTGGTCATTTAAAATGAACATGAATTGTTCACAACTAAAGACATGCTAATTAAAATATTCACTGGATAACACTTTACACTTTCCACATTGGCAAAAAAGAAAGAAAGAAAGAAATTTGGGTGCTGCCAAGGGTTGAAAGGGATGAGGGAAAAGAGTAACAAACTTTTCACTGCTGGTGGAAGTCAAAGTGGTATAGCCATTCCAGAGAGCAATCTGGCATGACTTAGTCCCATGAGGAAAACACAGTGTATGGCCCAGCAATTATCTTTCTGGTATACACTCCAAAGATATTTGTGCATGGGTCCATACGGGGATATGTTGAAAGATGTTTCCTGTATCTCTGCCTGAGGAGACGGACAGTTGGTTGCCATCTGGGTGCTCATTGCAGGCGGAGTAGATGGGTAAAATGTAGTGGATATACATGCTGGAGTGTAATGCCTCATTGTAGCATCAGGTTAGATGTATACAAAGAACATGAGTGGTTCTTATATACATAGTGTTGAGGAAAAATGTAAAATCTGAAAGGAGATATGTAATAAATATCATTCCCATAAATTAAAAATGGATGCACATGAAACATATATTTTTGAATAATGTATTTTAAATAATACACAAAAACATATAAGTATGGTTGCATATTCTGTAAGAAATATGAGAAGCAGGAAGGAGGCTAAAGGCAAATAAAATTAACATGAAATAAACAGGAGGTAGAATTCCAGATTCACATGAATTTTTAAAAGAAAACAGTGGATTTCAAATAAATGTTCTGCTTGTGGCTGGCTTTGAACCATGTTTCCAATCTTGTGAAGAGTACAAGTGGGAGTGGATCAGGGAAGTTATTGGTTCTGCCCTTAGGGTAACTTTGGTGGAAAAATCTGAGAGCTTCTGAATCAGTATAATCATGGACTTCCTTTATGGATCAGACCACTCCACCTGATCCTCTTCCCTAATACCTCCTTCTTCAGCATTTTTGGAGGTGATGTCTGGACCTACTTCTACCATTCCCAAATCCAACTCCTTGCCACTTGGGTATTAGAGATAGAACTCTCCTCCATGATTTATCCCCATGCTCTATTGACTTCAGGAGCTCTCCCTCCACAGCAATGTAAGGCTTCTTCTGCTTTCTCTATTAATATCTTCTAGGAGAGTTTGCTCTAAGGTTAGCTACTATGTATTTATTTATCTGGCAATAATAAAATATGCATTATGACCAATATGTTAGTCAATTTTCTGTTGCTATGAAAAACTAACATACAAAATCAACTTAAAGGAGGAAAGTTTTATTACTAGAGATGTTGAACATTTACATCTCTAGTAATAAGAGAAATGCAAATCAAAACTACCCTAAGACATCATCTTACCCCAATTAGAATGTCTATTATCAAGAATATAAACAAGAATAGGTGTTGGCGAGGATGTGGGGAAAAAGGTACATTCATACATTGCTGGTGGGGTTGCAAATTGGTGCAGCCACTCTGGAAAGCAGTGTGGAGATTCCTTAGAAAACTTGGAATGGAACCACTATTTGACCCAGTAATCCCACTCCTTGGCCTATACCTAAAGGACTTAAGATCTGCATACTACAGTGATGCAGCCACATCAATGTTTATAGCAGCCCAATTCACTATAGCTAGATTGTGGAACCAACCTAGATGCCCTTCAATAGAGGAATGGATAAAGAAACTGGTATATATACACAATGGAATATTATTCAGCCATAAAGAATAATAAAATTGTGATATTTGCAGCTAAATGGATGGAACTGGAGAAGATCATGTTAAGTGAGATCAGCCAATCCCAAAAAACCAAAGGCTGAATGATCTAAGTGTTTGATGACACATAGCAGGGGTAGGAGGAGGCACGGGAAGAATGGAGAAGGTATGGATCGTATAGAAGAAAATGCAGGATAGAGAGGGAGCGGGGAAGGAAAGATAATAGAATGAAACAAACATCTATACCCTATGTATATGTATGATTACAAATTGCATGATTCTACTTTGTGTACAACCAGAAAAATGATGATTGTAAATTGTATGATTCTACTTTGTGTACAACCAGAAAAATGATAGTTGTACTCCATTTGTGTACAATGACCTAAAATCTAAATAAATAAATAAATAAATTTTTAAAAAACTGAAAGCAAAAAAAAAAGGAGGAAAGTTTTACTTTGGTTCATCATTTCAGAAATGAGCACTTGGCTCCATTGTTTATGGGCCTCTGGGGAGGCAGAACACCATGATGGGGAGCACAAGGTGGAGCAAAACTGTTCACCTCATGATGCCCAGGAAGGAAAGAGAGAACACAAGATGAAGAAGCTGGGGGACAAAATACAATCCTTTAAAGATATGCCCCCAGTCACTTATGTTCTCCAACTAGGACTTACTTCTTTTCAGTTATCAATAGCTCCACCAGCTGGGGACCTAGCCTTCAACACATGAGCCTTTGAGACATATTCTAGATGCAATCTAGAATAGCCAGTGAGAGCCTATGATGGTTTTACAACTTCCCAGGTTTGCAATATGAAAGAATTGTGCTAAAGTTGCAAAGCACAGAATCTCAGGGAAAAGTAAGGCTGGTATGGCAGGTTCCTCAGGGGTGTTTTTAAAGAGCACATTGATGAGGAAGAGAAAAGAATGGCCTATGAAGGCTTCAATGAGAAAACAGATATGGAATGTTTTAGTCAGCTTTTCCACTGCCATGACCAAAAGAGCTGACAAGAACAATTTAAAAGAGGAAAAGTTTATTTGGGGGCTCATAGTTTCAGAGGTCTCAGTTCATACACAGCTGGCTCCTTTCCTTGGGGCTCAAGGTGAGGTAGAACATCATGGTTGAATAATGTGGTAAAGGAAAGTGACTCAGGACACTCAGGACATTGCACAAAGAAAGAGAGAGAGAGAGAGAGAGAGAGAGAGAGAGAGAATGAACGTGCGCTCTCCTAACAAGGACAAAATATAAACCCCAAGAGCATGCCCCCAGTCACCTCCTCCAGCCACACCCTACCTGCCTACAGTTACCACTCAGTTAATCCCATCAGGGGATTAATTCACTGATTGGGTTAAGGCTGTCACAACCCAAGCATTTCTCCTCTGAACTTCATCACATCGTTTCACACATGAGCTTTTGGGGGAAACCGCACATCCAAATCATAACATGGAAGTAGGGAAAAGTTGCAATCTAACTGTATCATTTAGATATTTTCATATTTATAATTTATCTAGTTGCTGATACTAATACAATTTCCAACAGATGTGGTCTATCAGTTTCTCAGTAAAAAAACAATCTGAAAAGTTCTTCATGTAACCTTTATATGGATTTCCTTTCTCATCACTACTGCATCATCTACTTCTTTGGCTTTTTTACCCATTTTATTGATGCCCACATTTCTGTTGTTTCATAGTATTTATCTTCACTTCCAGCACAACAATAAAGGGAGAAGCTCCTACCAACCAGGACCAAAAATTCTCATCACTAGAATTATACATAGTATACACAGGGAGTGGCACTTAACTCCAGGAAAGTGAGCAACAGAAATGGCTTGATCAGTTTTATTCCATTTTCCAAATCTTTAACACCCACTCCCAGTGTGTAGTACTGTGCTGGATCGTGAGTTTTAAATCATGGAGTGGTAAGTTATCCTATTTCCTTGGTTCTGTTTCTTCACACCAGCTAGTGCTAGGCATGTAACTACTATTTATATGTCTGTAGAATTTAATGAAAACTTGTAAAATGGTGATGAACATAGTTTTCTCATGACACTGTTCTGAGGGTTAGGCAGTATGTAGATAAGCTGTTAGCACAGTCTAAGCTTTACATATATTGTCGTGTTGGGTATATACAATACATTTAAAATCTGCCCACTTTCTTTGGATATCTCTTTCCCCTCAAAATTCCATGTCAAGAATATTTAGCTACTCATCCTCTCTACCTTTTCCTCTAATGACATCCATCTTTATGGTGTTGCCATCTGAGTGAATTTTGTTGGTTCCTAAGTACCATTAATTGCTCCTTTCTTTACTCCATCCTTGCCAGAGCAGCATCATCTATGAGAGACAGACATACAGACAGAGATAGAGAGACACATACAGAAAGAGAGAAAGAGAAACTGACGCTGTTTGGACAACTTAATTTCCTTTGTCAATTCAGAGTCACACATCATCTTTAGGATCAAGCCCTGACTTCAGCCATTGTTAGCTGAATAGCATTAGGAAAGATACTTCTGTAAAGTCCCAGTTTCTTCATGTTTCAGTGGAGATAATGGTACCTACCTCAGAGGATGTTGTGAGAACTAAATAAGATAATGTGTGTGGTATGAAGCACCACACAACAGAGGTTTTCAAACATGTCACCAGTTACATTCCATCTTACTACATCCCCCAACCACCACAACCCTAGACCTTGGAATTTGAGGGTTTTTTATTGAATTATATCATGTAACTATGCTTTTCTGAAAGAACATAAATAGCTACCAATCAAAATAATCCCCCCAACTGGTATTACATCTATGAATTGCTAAATTCCTACCCAAAAGAGAAATTTTAAAAAGAAGACTTTTTAGCTAAAACAACCATATTTTAGGTAAGTGTAAAATTTCAATTGAGTTAAATTGCTCCAAATCTAGAAAAGTCATTAAATGATAACTAATTGCAATCTACCTCCCAATCTATCCCCACTATAAGACACACACACCCACACATACATGCACACACACAGTCATACTCCATGACAGTGGTCAGACTGCCTAGAGCATGTTCCCAATTCTCCTTTTTGATGTAGAATATAGGTAAATGGACTCTCAAAATAAAGAGCTGGTCTAGGGAAGAAAGGTGGGATGGAGAGAAGAAAGGAGAATCTCCAGAGGCTCTATTTGTGAGAAAGGTTCAGGGAACAGAGTTGGGCAAAAATAAAACTTGGAAGCAGCTTTGGATGTATGAAATATCCTCAGAGAATACAGGAAATTGGAAAAGAGATTTTGAAGAATTCTCTCTGTTGCTGATTAACATACAGTCATCCTCAGTATCCTTGGAGGGATTGGTTCCAGGAACTCTCTTGAATATTGAATACCAAAATTGGTGAATAGTCAAATCCCTTATGTAAATTGATGTAACATTTGCACATTGCCTTTGTACATCCTCTATGTACTTCGAATCATCTCTAGATTACTTATAACACCTGATTCAATTCACCTTATAACACCTGTAAATGCTAGGTAAATAGAGGCTAAACTGTATTTCTTAGATAATAATGACAAGAAAATTTATACATGTTTAGTGCAGATTCAAAGTTTTCCTAATATTTTTTATCTGTACTTTAGGTTAAATTGGTAAACACAGAGAGCCAACCATACTGTCTTTTGTACTCTAGAGATTGTAGTGAATAGTTTAACTGTTCTTCAATCAATTTGTATATGGGACTTGTGTTCCTTCATGTAACATTGTGAAACATTAGGCATTATTCAAATTATAGAGCAAGACTTCGTAAACTAGTTCAAATTGCTTTCTAAATCTAATTCTGTATTCCTCAAAGGAATGAACTCTTTTAATGTAAAAATCTTTCCAAAGTTCTCCCAGGAGTCCTGAGGTATTTTCTCCAAAATACATTAACTACTTCTACAGCTGAAAATCAAGTTCTGCTCCTTATTTAGCACGATCTGTATCACTTTCAATCTGACTCTTAGATTATTAATGACAAGCTGTCATTTATCTGTTAGCACTTTACAGATACCATCTCATTTAGTTCTTATAATAACTCTGGTACATGGGAATTATCATCTTCATTTTACAGATAAGGAAACAGAGAGTTGAAATGACTTTTCCAAGGTTACTCGGTATAGCCATTATTCAAACCCAATTCTGTCCAATGACATGACCTATTCTTTTAACTACTACACTTTGCTATCTGGAAAGAGACTAATAGATTGCCTATTCTTGGACTTCAAATATTTTAATTAAGTACCAAGAATGTGTAATAAGCTAGCAGCAGAGATAATTTAGAGTAGATGATTATTACTAGAAGAAATCTTCAGCAAACCCCTCATCTCTCTGAACCTTGGTTTCCTCAACTCCAAAATGAAAATACCAATACCTGACACTCAAGATGTTTTGCATGATTAAATGTGGAAAGAAATGTAACAATATAGATGTTCAATACAGTGCTCGTTGTTTCTAATGTTGATATTATTGCCAAGAGAATGAGTGTATATTTATAGAAGAAATAGTTCATTAAAGTAAACTAACATAGTGGTAGTTGTGGAAAGGTGCGACATGTCCAATGTCAATTATTTTTACTAAGTTACATTAGCTAGAAATGGTGGTTTGAGTTGGGAATAGAAGAGCAGACATTCTGAGGTGAGTAAGAGACCTTTCTGAATGAACAGAGGTAGCAGAGGAGAAGAATTTTGTTCAGGTTAAAGGAACAAAGAAACAAAAGGCAGTGCACAGGAAAATTGTGGAGAAAAAACAGGAAAGAGGATGAGTTACGAGGTAGGCCAGAGCACCTGCAAGGAAGGTTTTAAAAGAGAGCTCAGGAAATCCTCAATATATTAATGGATAGAAAATGCTACTTAAACTAACTTAATCATGGCTTTTAAGGTGTATACATTCATTAGATACTACTTTCTGAATGTGGTAATGGTCAGGGGAGTGTCCTCAGTGATCTTGTCCTAAGGGACTTATAGGGGCAGCTGTTCATATATCTACTTTGTGGAAAGTTTAAATGAAGTTACTGCATCAGGATTTTGATCCAATGTTTCCTATCCCCATCTCCAGAAATGGTATCCAGTGATTAATCTGTTTCCTTAGAGCTCATCTGAGAAACATTTTAGAAGTATAGTCAGTAGACTATGAAAATACACAGGGACTCAGACAAGGAAAGACGTCCTAGGAAGGCTGATCTTCCCCTCAGCAAGCTGAAATTGGACACGAGAGTAGTCAAAAGCCCAAATCTTAAGTTCTTCCCTTTCTTTCCCTCAATACTCTCCTCTTCCCCACTTTATTATGCTTACTGACCACTCACAGTTGCCAAAATTTCCTGTCAGATCTTCATATACATCCATGTATATAGTATTCCTAACAGCTTCACAGAGCTTAAGGCTTCTGCAGAACTGAAATCTAAGGAGCACCATTTATACTGGAGCATCTTCCACCACTCTGGCAGTTCTTAAAGTTCATCTGAGGCAGAAAACAATGGGAATATACTCCAGGAGGTCAGAAATATAGCTCAAAGTGATTTGTTGCAAGACTGGAATTTCTTTACTATCTCACATTTTATTGTAATATGTAAACATGAGTTTCACAGTTCATTCCATTAGAGACCACTATGAACTGAATTTTGTCCCCTTTAGTCCATATATTGAAGCCCTAACTCCCAATATAATGGTATTTGGAGATGGGGCTGTTGGGTGATAACTAAGATTAGATGAGGTCATGAAGGTGGAACCCTCATGATGAGATCAGATCCCTCAGAAGAAAGACACCAAAGAACTTGCTCCCCTCCCCCAGCATGTCAGGATGTAGCAAGAAGGAGGTTTTCTACAAGCCAGGAAGAGAACCTTCATCAGACAAGTGAATTGGCCAGTACCTTGATCTTGGACTTCCCAGCTTCCAGAACTATAACAAATAAAATCCTGTTGTTAAACCCCAGTATTTTGTTATGACATCCCAGGTTCACTAAAATCAATGCTTGCTTCAATATATAAACAATTATTTAAATCACAATAACTTCCACACCACATGCAGTGGTTTACTCCATCTGCAGCATGGGCAATACTGGCTCCAGGGAGTCTCTGATAAGTTCACATAGGCTAGCATGTTGAATAAACAGAACAAGTCAGTCAAAGCAAAACAGTTGTCCAAATCCACTCACTCATGTAGACAGTCTCTATCATGTGCCAAGTCATACACCATGTATTGAAAGTACAGAGAGAATTCCACAAAAATCTTAAATAGGGAAATCTAACCAGGAAGACCTGTCTGATATCCAACAAAAAGGAAAGATGTCTCCTTTCCCCCAAACCCAGTCTGCCCTGTATTCCCTCTACCTACATCCAGAGAGCAGAATTGCTACTTATGAAATGTTGTAAAGTCAAGTACTGATAAAAAGTTAGGAACTTCCCCTTAATAACTCATTTATCACAGCACTGACTTCTAAATATTGTTAACTATGTGTTTTCCTTTAAATTTTCATCCATTATGGTATTAGCATGATACAGCCAAAAATAAGAGGATCATTTAAAGAAAAGTTATCAAGGTCTAAACCTGGTTTTTCCTCGGAGGTGTAGGTGATTTTCTTTGCAATGTATGATTGATGCTCAAGTATCAAATTAATTTCTTTCAATTAGGCAGTTGATTTGAGACCTATTACAGGCCTCTTTTAGAGACTTCCCTAATCCAGTTCACCCAATTCTAATCTTGGTGTGTTAGCAAAACACCCATAAAATGATGTAATTTTTAAGCCCCACTTACCCCAGACACTCTCAAAACCTACTTTGCTTGTAACTAACAGTGCTATGGAGGATCTCCCTACTGGAGCAGAGATTGGGCAATCCTTTGTATCACTTCAAGGAACTGGAGCCTCAGTTTCCTAATCTATCATATGGAGTTAACGTAACTGGTACTATCTGCTTCACAAGAATGGTCCAACAGCAAATGCATTCCTCCTGTCAGTGAGTGATGATGAAGAGGTGAAGATAGAAAATTTTGAGGGCAGATGGAAAATAGTTCTTGTTGAGAGAAAAAAACATAATTGGAAAGCAGAGAATACCATGGAAAGATTAAGAATGTTTAGGAGTACTCAAAGTTTAAATTGTCGAGGCAGGGCAAAATGAGGAATTACATGTGAACCACACGTGAAACTCCAAGAGCAAGAAGAAAATTGTGCTGAATTTGGGTAAGATGAATGGAAAGAAGGAATGAACAGAAATGAGAGAGTTAAAAAAAAACAATCCTGGGGTTCTTATGTCTGTCTTTCTAGGACCTTTACAACAGTTATAAAGACACTAAGAAGGGATCATTTCTAATAAAACATACAAAAAAGCTCCTGTGAAGTTACTTCCTTAGATAGGAAAGAAACATCTAAGCAGGCAGACTTGGAAATCCTGGTTATTGATACAATGCCACTGGGGTAATATGGGTCAATGGACATACACATGAGCATGGACACCAAAGTTAGAAAGACCTGGATGTGGGTCTTTCTCAGTCACCTGGGTGACTTGAACAAATTTACCTATCTGAACTCCAACATCCTTCACTTTGTAGGCATAATAAGAGTTCTAATCACAGCATTATTGTAAGAATTAAATGAGACACCACATGTAAATACTTAGAACAGAACCCCACTTGTGGAAAATGATTGATAAATGTTAGTTGTCATCAGTGATTTATTATTAGCACCTTAGTCAATGACTGAGACAAGATCAGGAGCTATTATTAACAGGAAAAACAGAATGGAAAGATCTAAAGCACTGGGAACTTCTGAAGATGGCAGGTCCATGGTAGGAATGCCAATATGAAAGGACCTGTGATCCCAGGGGTGACAGATGTGCAGAAGTTTCCTAACAGATGCTGACCACAGAGAGGCAAGGACTCTTTCTGAAAGCGAGACAGAAAGTGTCAAGGACAAGCTCCTCAGATTTCATGATTTAGCTCCTGGACAGTCATGTATATAGATGGTACTGGAATAAGCTACCTGCTGTGGCCACTGCAGAAACCCTTCCACTTTGCTCCCACCAACCTTTCAGAATGTAGAGTTTCCAACAGGCATAACAGAGAGTACTAAATACTGTGGGAAGACTCTGGTCAGCTGAGACTCTGCACCCACTGCTTCTACATAATGCCAGCATCAGATATAGAACATTTACCAAGCCCAGTGCTCACCCAGTTGAGGTGAGGGACTCTGCCTTCTTCCTTCCCCTCTTCACAACTGATTGTTTCTCATGGCATTTGTTTGATCCAGTTAAAAGAAAAGCATACTACATAAAGGCTCAGGACTCATCCTGGCTAGATTTGAAAACTGGCTTTTTCAGTCACTTGTGTCACTTGGGTAGGTCATGGAATCTCTTCAAGGCTTGGTTTTCTCACTTGTAAAATGAACTTCCTTAAAGGATTATTGTGAGGTTTAAGTGAGATGAAATATTAAGCTTTCCTGGAGCCATGCATATGTGTAATTCCTATGTAAGCAATAGCTATGGTTATTTGATCTTTACACATTGTCATTTTAACTAGCACACCATGGTTTACTCCAAGAATGCAAAAAGAATCTGATCAAATGTGCTTCAAAATCAAATATTCATTCAGCAGAGTAATCCTGGAGTTTAGGGGAGGTGACTAGGTATGGAAATGGACACCCAAATTCCTACCCACAGTAAGTTTCTACTTGCAAATCTGCCAATCTCTCCACTCTCAAGCAACAATTGGCAAGGGTATTTGAAAACCAGCAATAAGTTTTTGAAGAAAAGCATCTTCTCTGCATCTCCTAGCTCATCCTCATCCCCAAATCCACCAACAAGGTGTGTGTGTGTGGGGGGGGTAATTCCATCAGAGAGATCACAAAACTTCATACCAGGAAGGGATGGGTCATTCCAGGTCACAGAGTGAAACCTCCTCTGAAGCCCAGAGAGGTCAAGTGGATTACTCAGAGTCCCACAGTAAGTCTGTGACTGAGTTGGCAGCTGAACCAGACCTCCTAATTCTTGTGCAGCTTTCCAAAGAAGGGTAGCATGTGACAAAATCTGCAAATTTCACAATGTCCCCCTGAGAGTACAGCACTGGCTGTACAATGGTATATATTACACAGGGAATAACAATTGTGTTTCTTTTCCCTTGGCTGAGCTGTGATTGGCACGTTGTTAGTACTGAAAAAGGTGTAGCTGTAATTCACTGAATACTCCCCTCCACTCCGTGAGCATACCATGTGTTCAGCCATTTGTTTGCATGGAGATTACTTATGTTATCAAGAATCTGCCTATCCATCCAGTCCAGATCTCTGAGCTCCTGACAGCTCCAAAGGGGCAGGGGCACTTTTTAACAGCCTTTGGTATTGTTCTCAGTAATAAAATGGTTCCTAAGATACTTTTGATGATAGGCAAGCTTCTTAGTAATTTGTCAATGAATGTGAAAGGGAAAAACTGAGAGATGAGAAAGAAGAGATGGAAGATTGGGCTAAGAGGAAAGAAGCATGAGGTAAAAGGGCAGGAAGGAGTAGGAGGATAATGGGTGAGTCAGGAAGTTTATTAAAGTTTGTCATAACTCATTCTAGAACAATTTACAACAGTATTTCTCAAAACATCTGTTATGGAATAGTGTTCAGTGGACTGCTACACAAAAAAAGATTTCTGTGAGCCAAAAAAGGGGTGGGGTGGGAATATTGTAGTAAGCAAAGAGTAATCAGATTATTTATTGCAGGACTACTTGGAATCTTTTCTATGTTGATTACATCCCCAGGAGATATTGTATATAGTCTTTTCCCAAATTTCTTTGACCAGGAACATGGTCTTTTTCCTTTCATCAGGAACAGGTCTCCTTTAAAAGAAAATAATCAACAATGAATCTAAAATCCCACTCTATGTCTATCCGTGTAAGTACCTATCAACACCTAAAAAAGCAACCAAATGCCTTTGCAATGTCTTAGGGAACAACATCATTCCATGCATGCCCATGCAGCAGGCAATAGCTGGTACCTTGGAGAAGGGCATCCTTGGCTCCACTTCCATATGAAGTCTCCTTTTACATTGCCAACACCCTTAACTTTCTGGTGTAGCCTCCAAGTTACAAAAAGACGTGACTGGAGTTGTGTTCTTTATCCTCAGGCAGCCTTGCTTGGACATTAGACACAACGAGGTCCAGGTCCTTCACCTTAAGAATTAGGCCTGACTCCCAAGCACATGACTACACTCAAATATGAAAAAGGAATAGGGCAATATTAGCTTCTGTGATGACTGTAAAAGCAACACTTGAGGATGATAGTGGAAGTTAGTAGCTAGCAATGATTAGTTATTAGAGTGTGCATGGTAGTAATATTGTTATGGTAGTTGTAGTTCAGGCATTCTTGGTTATTCAAATATAAGACATAACTGAGAATACGTGGTATATGCATTAACATAAACTAGAAGTCTATTAGATTATTACAAATCAAAAACTAACAATATATTCCCAGTCCATCCAAAAACTCCAATCTCTTATCCTACTTATTACTAAAACCCTCAAGCAACTATTCATTAACCCACAAAGGACTTATGAATAACATGCAAGAATTTAAAATGTCAATATCTAATTATTTAATACTTAATGAACTCATTAATTGGTATTTTTATGTTTGGTATACAATAATTTACAATCTCAGGAGCAAATTATATTTCTTCTCTAAACTGCAATAAACATATACTGTAATACAACAATAAAAAATACATTAGAGTTTCTCAGGAAATAGTCCATATGGCCCCTGGTTGATAGTGCCCTCAGGTAGTTGAAAGAAGCAAACACTGGGACTCATGAGGGATAACCCCTTAGGAAAAGGGTGTGGAAGTTGATATTGATGATGCACAATGGATCTGGAACAAAGGCACCATCTTATTGGGAGAGTGGCACATTCTATATCCTTTAGATGGAACTCCCATGCAACTCAAATGTTTTCATGTAAGGGCTTTTAATTTGAATAGTGAATTTTGGGTAAACATTTTCAAAGTTGTTACAAGGAATATTTAGATAATAAGAATTCAGATAGCAAAAGGTACCTTTTTACTAGCAGTAATAGTAGTAGTGCTGGTTTTCATTTATTGATCACTTAAGCTACTTAAGAACAGAACTCTTATTTGTTTCATTCACTGATGCATTCTCAGTGTCTAAGCACAAAACCTACCACAAAAAAATCTACCACAATGTAAATGTTCAACAAATATTTGCTTAATGAATAAACTGAACACTAGTTGAATACAAAGCACTAAGTAATTTATCTGCATTATCTCATGCAATCTTAACACTAAAACTCCATGATGTAGTGTCATCATCCTTATTTTTCAGGTGGGGGAACTGGAGCTCTATATTAAAGAGGAACTTGCCAAACATTAAACAGTGCATATGTTAGAACCATGAACTTAAACCCCTGTCTTCTTGAGTCCAAACCTAATGCTTCTAACTACCATCCTACACAGGCACCTGTTTTCTCATTTAGAAATTCAGACACCTATTTGAGTTCCATAGCCTATAAAGTTTTTTATTTGTTCTTCTAATATATATATAGTGTATTCTGACAAATTATACATACATGGAATATAACTTACTCTAATTAGGATCCCATTTCTGTGGTTGTACAAGATGTGGAGTTTCACTGGCCGTGTATTCATATATGAACATAGGAAGTTTATGTCTAATTCATTCTACTGTCTTTCCTATTCCCATCCCTCTCCCTTCCCTTCAGCCCCCTTTGTCTAATCCAATGAACTTCTGTTCATCACTCCCTGCTTACTATGCATTATTATCCATGTATCAGTGAGAACATTTGGTCTTCGGTTTTTTGGGGACTGGCTTAGCACATGAGGTTATTTTTTTAAATATTTTTTTAGTTGTTGATGGACCATTATTTATTTATTTATTTATTTATTTATTTATTTATTTATTTATATGTGGTGCTGAGAATCAAACCCAATACCTCACACATGCTAGGAAAGTGCTCTACCTCCCAAGAAGTTTTTTGACACCACATATCAGGGATTTTGAAAAAAACTCTCTGCCTCTGAGAATCATGAATCTCTTGAACATTATTTCATTGTTACTATGAAATTAGGGCTTTAAATGTTATGATATATTTTGTTCTATTAGCATTAATAGTTTACTATGAAAAAATCAGGCACTGTGTTATATAGTATTACTTTACTTTTAATTTACTGATATCCTAAACATTATATTAGTTAACCTTCATAGCAATCTGGTGAGGTAGATATTATTATAATTCCCATTTTAAAGGTAAGGAAACAGGTTTGGAACAGTCAAGTAACTTGCCTAATCAAACATCTAGTAGTGACAAAGCTAGAATTTGAACCTATATGTTTCAGTTAGAGGGCACATACTCTCAGTCACTCACCAACTCACTTTGGCTACTAATAGCCAATTTGACAAAACAGCAGATCTTACTGTCACATTACCAAATATTGTCAGGGCCTATGGGAATTCCATCCTCTTCTTGGCCTCTGCAAATTCTACTTTCTTTCCAAACTCAACCTAATACTAACTTCCTCTGGGAAACCTCCCTTGATTCTTACTGATATAATCCTTATGGATCATTCCCTCAGCTTGGTCCGTGTTAGCATTGTCTGCGTGTCTTCAAGTGTTGTCAGTTCTTCCTGTCCTGCACTGATCTCTGGGTTCTCTGGCATAGCTACCTTCCATGCTCTATCCAGTTGGACATGCACATAGTGCAAGACCTAGCACTTGCCTGCTGGTTCTGGTTGACTGATTCTCTATTATCTACCACAGTGCCATAAATACAGTAGGTACAGCAGTATGGCTGTAATGGTACAGTAAGGATATAGATCTTTTTCTAAAAAATCATATTGCAATGATCTTCTAATCACTAAAGGAAATACAGCTAAACAAAATGGAAAAAATAATTTGAAACTATCTTCTAACTACCTACAGAGAACCTTTGTTAACAGTTTAGTGTACATCCTTTCAGACATATTCTAGGCGTGTATGCTCATATTTTCTATCAATCAAGGCTCGAACTATTTGCACCATTTTGCAACTGGCTTTTCTGTGAAAACACATAGTAACCACTTAGCCATTGTACTGAATGTACTTTTACAGCATCATTTTTAAAAGAATGCATCATATTAAAGCACAGAATAAAATTGATTTCGTGATTGAACATTTAGATTGTTTCAAATTGCTTTTTATTCAGTCAACTGGAAGAAAACTGTTATGACTAGAGGAGTAATGAAATAAAATATGGTGCAACCATTCCTTGCAATCCTATGCAGCTGTTGTTTAGCTTGATGTAGAATGTTAAGTGATGAAATGAAATGAGTACCAAGATGTGTTATTAAGTAAAATAAAAAAGAAAGAAAATTGCAAATTCATGATGCAGAAGGGCATGGCTATATTATACATAGATATTTATATGTGAAAAGATTTTTCTGGAAGCATATATAGATACAGAAACACCAAACTGTTGGCAATGGTTTTAAATGGGGAGGTGTGCCACAAGCAATGGGGAGAGAGAGGTTTTCTTTTTACTTTATACCCTTCTGAGATGATCAGTTACTTTATCTTATATAACATAAACACACACACATACATATAATATGGTGATGAAATCCTTGTCATTAAATATTTATTCATATTTATGATAGGTGAGTTTTCAACATGTTGGCTGGAAAAAGTAGGGAGAAGTTACACTGGTACTGAGTGTCCAAGGAGGGTGTTAGAGGACACACTGTCAGGAAGAATAAACACATCCCATCAGAAGGCCCAAGAGGCCAGCTTTACCTCATTGTAGAGATGCTAAAGGTTAGCTTCCTAGTGTGATATACTATTGCAGACTCCAGAGCCCAAAGGAAGAGCAAGGCTTTTTAAATTATATTTGTTTTTAATTTGTCATTAAGTTGCAAATTTATATTAATTACATAAATTTTAATAATGATTGTATTTAAAACAGACTCATGCAACTCTCAAATTTAGTTTTACATGACAGTAGAGTCCATTTTGACATAATTATAAAAGCATGGAATATGTCTTATTCTAATTCAATGCCCAGTACCTCTCCCTCCCCGCCCCTCCCTCCACCCCCTGCAAACTTCCCTCTACTGTTCTGCCATTACCCAGAGTTATTTTTTTTAAATTAATTTCTTGTGGATGTACATGATGGTGAGATTCACTGTGGTATATTCATATGTGTACATAAGGACATTTAGTTCCTTCTCTAAAATAGTGACTTTGTCACCTGTGTTCGCTGAAATAATCTGCTGATAGGAACATCAAGTTTCCAGGGTAGGGCTGTCATTTTACTATAAGAGAATTTACTTTTATAAAAATTTAAATTCTGTTAAAATACACATATCAGGAAATACACCACTGTAGTCATTTTAAGTGTATAGTTTGGTGGTATTGAGAAAAAAATATCACTTTGAACCTGATTCATATATCATAGCTCCATAGTTAAAAGATGTTTAATAACTAGTACTCCAAATATGGTATTTTCCAACTTTACCAGGACATGGCATAAGTGAAAATGATAATGTTTATATGACACACTAAAGTTGAATGATAAGTTTGCTCATGGCCAGAGGCAAAGACTTTCATGGATTCTAGCTGCTGGAGCATCTACCCCACCACCTGGAAGGAACAATAGCTCAACACATCTATAACTCACTCAGGGTACATCAACTTCCCATCTGGAAAAAAATAGGTTCAAAGGACTGAAGGAACCAACTCCAAAAGTCAGAATTAAGATAAAAAAAGAATGACAGTGTTGAATGGTCTGTCTTGAATGCCTGCAATTAGCAAGAGTGACCTGCAGAAGGGAGAAGAGTGCAAAGGTTCTTAGGAACTAACTGATGCAAAGACAACTAGAGCCCTCTTATCTATCAATCAGAAGAGAGTGCCATGGGTATCAGCCAGTATGTTTTACAGAGGGTCGCTTAATCTGGCAAATTGGTTTAGGTAAAAAGTCAATCAAATAACTTCTATTATTGGTATCATGCACCTAAATGTAAGTAAAAGTTCACCTTATTTCTGAGATCTAGGTTAGAAAAGGGTCCCTGAAGAGCCTACCCCCCCTTAAGGGATTTGCTTTCTTCACTAAGCTTGAAATTACTGGGTTCATCCAAGTTCAGAAATGTCTGGGATCAGAAGTACTAGGGAGGCAAGAATGGAGGAAGGATGGGTTGCATAAAGGAAAAAGAGGGGTGGGATCAGGTTGGGGGGTAAGAATAATAACAGAATGAAACAACCGTCATTACCCTATATACATGTGTGATTACATATGGTGTGTCTCTACTTCATGCACAATCAGAGAAACAAAAGTTGTACTCCATTTGTATAAAATGAATCAAAATAAATTTTAAAAAATAAAAATAAAATAAAATCTAGGAATAAGAAATAAAAGAAGTACTAAAGCAACCTATTAATTGGAGGAGCAATTATTAAAATGTGGACTATACACCCTTCTGTCCAAACATTGACTTAAGTTCCTAGGGAATAAGGAATAGAGGAGAAACCTGTACAAATGAAACTCCCAAGACCAGTAACCCAAAGAGAAGAGGAGGCTTAATTTGTATTACTGGAGAGTTAGAGCCAGACTGACCCCTAAAGAACACAGTTCTTCAGGCTCTGAATTTCAGAAGCAGAATTGCTATGCTCAGACTTGCTTGCTTGCTTCATAATAACTAATGTTTATACACATTTACTATATGCTAGAGACTATACATGCTTTATACCCCTTAATCCAGAGGATTAAATGAGTGAATCCATGTAAAGCAGCAAGGACAGTAGAACATAGTAGACAATAAATATGAACTAAAATGAACAAAAATACTGAAGTAGATATAGTTAATATTAACATTGTTAATATTAATAGCTTAATATGTCAAGCAATTCATGTCGAGAGGTGAGATATCTTGCCTAAGGTCAGACCCAAAGTAAATGGCAAAGCCAGGATGTGGTCATTTTGATTCTAAACTACTGAACTATATTATCTCATCTATATAATCAGCCAGCTAACCAACCAACCAACCAGGGAACATGCTTCTAGGCACCTATTCAGCCTAATGCATTTTGAAGATAGACATGATTAAGTCTCAGACCCTGTCCTCAAGAAACACAGATTCAAGCTCAAGAGTTTTAAGCCAGGCATCACATATGAGAAGAGAATGAGTAACAGCTGGCACTACCTTGACAGGAGTGTCCCAGAATGTAGAGTCTATTGTTTCTTTGCTTTATTTCTATTATCTGAGTGAAGCAAGTCCATGAGAAATCTAGTGCAAATGAATTTATGTATTGTATTATGAAAAATGGTTGAGATCTACTATTGTGAGGAAGACATACCTAGAAATCAGTAACTGTAATATGGCCTGTGCACCATGCTGCAGTACACAGAGGAGGGAATCATTAATTCCACTTGGAGCTTAACAAAAAAAAAAATAGAGGCGGGTAGTATGCAGGACATAACCTTCTCTTCCAAACCATTATAGCTAATGAGACAGAGCTCACTGTAGAGCAGGGAAGGGCGTCCAGCACTGGAATGGTAACTAATTGATTGGTCGGTTAGTTGTCTGCTTGTACAAATGGGACAACATAGTAGTTTAGGATCAGAATGCCTGCATCCCAGTAATGGAATAGGAAAGGGAACGAAGATGGACACAGTCTGTCTTCCCATTTCCCCTATATTCTACTTTTGGTTGTAATAACTTAGGTAGAGAAAAGGGAAAAAAAGAAAGCACAAAACAGGAATTCTCAAGATGGGTAAATCCAGAAGGGAGGGAAAACAAGAAGCTGGTGGTGTGTGTCTGTGTGTATATATGTAATTGGAGGTCACAAATGTGAGGGAGAAAGTAAGTGTGGGGCAGAAAAATGGGTGTAATGCAGCGAAAAGATCCTCAGCTGATTCTGCCATTACTTCTCAGATACATCTAGGAATTGCAGTGGAAAAAAAGTTGGATCTGAGTCATAAATCCTGCAGGAATTAACCAGATAGAGGAAAAATGGACCAATAGTAAGAAATAAGGAACTATAACAACCCAGAGAATAACAGGGTTGGTAAACTTCATGTCCTTTAGTGTGGACTAAATCTTGGGATACATGGGGAAAGTGATGAGGGACTGGAAGGAGGAACCAGGGGCAATAAAAAAGGACCACGTGTACTCTAAGATAAGCTGTGTCAGCTGCCCCAACAAGGATTCCACTTCTCTGGAGGAAAAACACTTTCATCCTTTTCCCTCTCTGTAGTGTGGTAGAGGACAGGCATGGAAGCAGCCAGAGACTTCATATCAATATAAATTACTATATGTCAGCAATATTTTCAGTGATATATTTCAACAACATAAAATCCAACTGATTATTTTCACTTAACTGATTTTGGAATTGGAACATTTAGGTATAATCTTCATGTACTTCAAGATTAAAACATCTATGTAAATTTCACAGTAATTCCAACAGAAAAAAGAATGCAAACTTAATGAGCTCTACTCAGAGTGCTTGATAAAGTCGGAGTTATGGATGATCAAGGTAGGAACAGAAATATACCCATTAAGCTTGTTTTTTTCTGGTATGCCCCTCATCAGCCATGGCTGAAAATAATTGGCCATATCATGGCAGAAGTTCATGGCACTGATTTTTTTTCTCTGAAGCTTGTAGTTGCAGAGGATACCAGGAGAAGGGACAATGGTCTTGTGTGGGCCACTGGTAGGTCTCATATGTAAGCTGTCCCTGTGGTTAGTGATGTATACTGGTAGGCACAGCAATGAGAATGAGTGATGTGGTTGGAATGACCCTTTGAGGATAAGAGCTTGCTGAAACAATTTGAGAGCAATAGGTAAAGATAAGATAAACAGAGTCTACACTTCAAGTGGGAAAAAAGAAAGGAAACTTATAGACAGAATCCAAAAGCATACTGCCTTGGAATCCAGGGAGGAAAGAGAAGAATATTGGAGAAGGCAATAGTTTCAAATGAACAGCTGAAGACTATGAGAGGAGAGATGAAAGAACTTATCAGCTCTTGCCTAAAGAGGTTCAATTCAAAGTCTATGCAAGGCCAAAATCATTTTTCATGCACTTAGAAGCAATAAAGTCATCCTCAAGCAGCTCTTATGTTGCCTCAAAAAAGTTTTCCATAGTGAAACTGATGAACATACTGTATACTAATTCAATACCCTCAGTGTTAGGAGGCAGCCCTTGGAAACAAAAACAAAATGTGTTTTAAAGTTGAATTATAATAAAAATGTATTTGTTGCAATATCTGATTACATTAGACAAACGTCTGCTCAGCCAGAGATTGGGCCTTTCTATCCTCAGCTTATGCACTATGGTGGGTCTATTAGAACGTACATGAAAGTGTTAGAAGAGGTCATGTATTATTTGGCAGTCAGACCAGGTACTGAACTTGCTAATTGCTAAGGAAATGAATTTCCTAGGAAGTTAGTTATGTAAAATCTCCAGGAAAATACCAAAGCATGCATTGTTTATTTTCAGAAGATTAAGGCTGATTCCAAGCGTTGGAGTTAATGGTAATATATAATATATTAAACGATTCAGCAGATACAAAAAGTCATTAGAATTAAACAGTACCCCTATCTCCCAAGTCTCCATGTTATAGGTGTCAAGTCTGTTTAGGTTGAAGCACTTAGCCATTCATGTAGATTAGGGTTTATAAGATCAGTGTATCTTATAATTATCTATAAAATGTATGCACATAGCTATTTCTCCAGGGAAAGAGAATCAGTGTCTTGTATTTGCTTCCTCAAATGGTCACAAACCCCTGAAAGATGTGGAACCACTTCTAGACATGTTTTATTTGCAAAAAAGTTTATTTAAATAAATATTGGTTTATTTACAAACCAATAAGTTGTTCTGAGTATCAGCACTCGCTATTTTACTGCCTATCAATCAGTTCTAGACATTAACCAATCAAACAGTATGCATGGAAATCTATTTCGAAGGCTGAAAATTCACAAATTGTTCAAGCTGGTAATTTTAGGGAATTTAACCAGTTTAGCATACTGCATAAACTTCAGAACCACCACCAACTTCACTCTGAGTACTATTTCCAAGTCTAAGAACTGTGATACTTGTAAAAACAATACAGACTAAGCAACAGTTTGTGCCTGGGAAATACAATAGATTAGAAGCTATTGTACTTTTAGTTAATTCAATTAATTTTGGTGCCAAAGGGAATTCTTTTTAATTAGGAACTATCCCAATTCTTTCCGATCTGTCCCAAAGTACACATAACTCCACCAGATACCCTACTAGTAGGATAACTGAATGAAAGACTCTTACCCATTCTTATAGATGGTTATAGATTGGAATTACCAAAATTAGTAGATAGCATTCAGATAATATTGGCAGGTAATCACATCATTCCAGAAAACTCACTGGAAGTATGATTCATTAAAAAAAAAAACCTGAATGGATAATTCAGGTGGAATCACCCCATTCTGTAGAGTTGGTAGTTCAAGGACAAAAATAATTCAAGAAAAATGGGGAAGATAAGGAACATGGGTCTGTTAGTGGGATGAATGTTTTCAGATTTGGGTGTATATCTAGAGATGCCTGCCCTTAATCGGATTCAGCCAGCCATAGGAACAAATATGAAAGTACTCCTGACAGAGGGAACATCTTGTCATATCTATGTCCTCAGTCATTTTGCCTGCATGGGAGATAATGGTCATCCTTAGTGTTACCTTTGAGTTACAGAGAACAGGATTCATAAAAAGAATATCAAAGAGCTGCTGAGGTCCAGATTAGCTTTCCTTTGATTCTCCACAGGTGGCTGCATTGCTATTAGCAATTCTTTGGACAGAAACTTTTGTAAGCACAGTAGGAAGGGCAAAGGTGTCCTCTACACAATGGATGTGTTCTTGGGATGTTAGGTATAAATCAAGGACTAAAAGTCAGTGAGTAGTGAACAACTGGCTCTGTTAAATGCTTTTTTTTCTAGTATGGTCCTTTAGAAAACCATATGCATATGAAATATGCAATTTATATTTTCATATTACATTTTATTATGTTTATTTTTTATTGAACAATATACATGCACATGCACTGGGTTGAGGTATTTCACTCTACACATTTAGAGGAAAATCTTTAGGTTAGTTCACAATTCAATAAGAAAAAAATACTGAGTTCTTGTTAGACTGAGGTTTGCAAACTAGTAATTTTTTAAAATTTCAGTTCATGGAATTTTTAATTGGTTTTGTAAACTGGATCCTATATTAAATGCCTAGTTAAAGGAAATCTCTAGGCAAAGAATCATCTTTTGAACATTTTAATGGTAAGCACTCAAATTTCATGGAACTGTATATTCAGAATCATGCTTATCGAGTTTTCGTAGAATTGGAAGTACATGGATACTCAATGTGGGGAACAGTCTTCAGAGGCCCTTACTTTGCTAGTCATTATCCAGCCACACTGTCTGTTCTTCTAAAATGAGGAGAGAGTCCCAAGGGGAGAAAATGGACCATAGGCAGTTTTTCATTTTTAACTTGCAAAGAACAGATGAAAACCAAGGACAACTAAAGGTCTTCTGTCGTATATCTTCTTCCTTGAGTGAGAAAATAATTCTGGTCTAGGCACCTGTCTGGTTTTCCACTCTGGAGTGGGTAGGAGCATCAGAAGTGACAAACACATTCAAATATTTGCAGAGGCTTGAACAGAGGCAAAAAGCTCAGAGAATACAGAAAATGCACATTCACTCCAGAGGTTATTGACAAGATTAATTACCTCATAACTGCTTTAATAAAATGACTCCAAGCATATTGAAACTATAATTATCCATAAAAATCCTAATGAATTCAATTTCTCCAGAAATCACCCTGCTGCAACTGGTGAGTGTAGGAGAAGTAGGGGGGAGGAGACAATTCAGCTCTTAGGAGAGAAGGCAGAAGGGAAGAAGAGAGAAATGTTTGGTGGAAATAGAGGGTGTGTAATTAGGTCAAGTACACAGTGCTAGATGGTGTTTATTCTGGCTTTCACCTTGTGATATTTCATATTAATCTATGAACCCCATTACTAGATGTCAGTGTTTCTATTAAAAAGAATTCCAAACATTACTCCTCTTTTTTTCTCCTTGCCACTACAATGGTGTGTGTGTGTGTGTGTGTGCATGCGCGCGCATGTGTGTACAAATATTCATATTTCTATAGTCATGAATTTGGCTATAATTCTTTTCTCAAAATGCATAATAGAAGAGACAATGCCACCTCTCACCCTGGTCAAACTGGTCTTGGTCAAACTGAAAAAGGAAAATTTGGTTCCAAACTTTCTACATCCTGCTACCTATTGGGGTAATGTTTTGGTCAACTTTTTCACTGGTGTGACTAAAAGACCTGACCAGCACAATTGTAAAGGAGGAAAGGTTTATTTAGGGGCTCACTGTTTCAGAGGTCTGAATCCATAGACACCGGCTCTATTCCTCCGGGCTCGAGATGAGGCTAAACATCATGGTGGAAGAGTGTGGCAGAGGGAAGCAGCTCACATGATGATCAGATAGCAGAGAGACTCCACTCTCCAGATATAAAATATATACTCCATAGCCACACCCCCAGTGAACCACTTCCTCCAGCCACACCCCACCTGCCTCCAGTTACTACTCAGTTAACCCCATCAGGGATTAATTCTTTAATTAGGTTAAAGCTATAACCCAATCATTTCTCCTCCAAACCTTGCATTGTTTCACATGTGAGGTTTTGGTGGACACCACCACTAAACCATAACAGGGACCTATCCCACCCCTAGGACCTCATGCTGCCTATGGAGTCTATGGATTATGTAGGGCCCTTTTCTGATTCTCTTCTGTCTGCAAGGACTCACTCAGAGCTTCTCTTATCTTCCTCTTCCTTATGCAAAACATCCCTATCTTGTGTTCTATTCCCACAAGCTTTTGTTGCCCCTTGCTTTCTTACTGGAAATGTTATGACAAAGTACTGTGATTTATCCTGGAAGTCAAAATGACCCTATACCACTCAATAGCCATGTAGTTTTGAGTTAAATCATTTGATTTCCCAAAACTTCAATTTCTCTGAGTCTCATTTTCCTTCTCTGTAAAAAAAATGGTTTGATAATAAAATGTGCACAATCTACTTCACAGGGGGATGCAAAGAAATGTAGAAGAGAAGAATAACAGTGTAGTCCTTTCACTATTTTCATTGCTATCATCTCAATTAATTCCTAAAGCAACAACTTTTTACAGAATATTATGTTATTATACAAATGTCGTAAGTAGGGAAATTGAAAGTTAGAGAAGATCAGCTATGTGTCCAAAGGTTATCAGCTAGAATGTGTCAGTAGTATTGCATTACTATGGTTTGAAATAATTGCTATTATGAGATATTAAGTGGGATCTGGTGATACTTTTAAGAGGTGAATGTATTAATCATGAATGTATTAATCTATTAATCTATTCATTGGATTAATGGGTATGTTAGCTTTCCAATGCTGTGACAAAATACCTGATATAATCAGTTTGACAGAGGATAGACTTATTTTGGCTCATGGTTTCAGAGGTTTCAGTTTATAGTCACCTGGTCCTGTTACTTTGGGCCTGTTACAGCACAGGATAACATGGCAGAAGCATGTGTTCAGGAGGTTGACCACCACATAATGCCCCCGAGAGAGAGAGAGAGAGAGAGAGAGAGAGAGAGAGAGAGAGAGAGAGAGAGTGTCCCTATATCCACCTCAAGTTTATGCCTCCAATGACCTAACTTCTCTCTGGGTCCCACCTCCTAAAGGCTTCACTACTCCCAATAGAACCACAGCTACTCACTAGCCTTTAATACATGAGTCTTTGGTGGACATTTAAGATCCAGGTCATAAAAATGACTTAATGCCTTCTCTGGAGAGTGGGACTGTTATAAAACCCAGTTTCGCTAGGTCTTGCAAGTTCCCTATCTTTCACAATGTACTACTCTCCACCACCTTAGACTTTGCCAGCAAGAAGGCCACTACCAAATGTGAACCTTGACTTGAACAGGAACTTTTGAGGCTCTTTATAACACCCCGTGTGTGGTATTGCATTATTAATATCAGAAAATGGGTCAGGATGTCCATGAAGCTAGGTCCATGGACAATCTCATTCCAGTGCTACCACACAATACTGAACTATACAAGCAGGAATATGCAGGGTTAATGGAAAGTATTACTACTGTTTTCATCTTATTTTTGTATTGTCAGTTTATTCCATGACTTCCCAAGGTGATCCTTTCCCTTTGGTCAGGACTGTCTGTCACCTCCATCATCTATCTCTCCATCTGTCTCTATAACTCGGCTCATTTTTCTAAATGAAAATCTAAATCTTCAGATTCTGCCTCCTTCATGAAACTTTCCCTCCTCATTGTACAATGGAGGAACAGTTTCCTCCTTTGAAAACCTACAAACCTTCTCATGTTGACCAAGAAATACAGCCCTGGTTTATAAACATTGTCAAATCATCCTCTAGTTACTCATCCCAATTAACAAATGCCATGGTTTTTGGTGTTGACTGTATTTCAGACAATAATTTCAGTAATAAAGGTGTGTCTACTTCTAAAACACCACAGGTCTATACAATTCTGTTCTTCAACATTTACACTTATGCCATATTCAATCTTGATTATATATTGTTGTCTGCTCATGCCCCATGCAGCACAACACTGTGATTATGATTATGGCCACTAGGGTCAAGTCCATTGAGTTCTAATGTCAGCACCCACTTACTAGCTGTACACCTTGATAAACTACATAATCTCTCTGTGCCTTAACTTTCTCAGCTTTACTATGGGGATAATAATATTACTTACCTCACCTACTTCACAGAGGTGTGATAAAGATTAAATGAGTGTGATATACAAATATACCACTCAAAATAGAACAATCATGTGATAAATGTTCAGTTAATATTAGCTATAATTTTGTATCTGCTATATATTAGGCTTGTGGCATACATTATCCTATTTAATATACACAAAAACTATGTCACTATGTCACACAAAATCTTATTATCTTCATTTCATAGATGAGTAAAAACAATACTCAGAGAGGTTATTAAAAATGCCCAAGGTTTTATAATTAATGAGGGGTGGGGAGGGGTGGGGGAAGGCAAAATAACTGAATGAGACAAACATCATTACCCTATGTACATGTAGGATTATACAAATGGTGCAACTACTCCGTGTACAACTAGAGAAACAACAGTTGTACCCCATTTGTGTACAATGAATCAAAATTTATAAAGTAAAAAAAAACAGGAAAAAAATCAAGAATGCAAATCCAAGTAATCTGGCTCCAATTCAGTGTTTTACCCATAATAAGGTGCTTATTCTTGTTGTTTTTATCACATGTTTTGCCTTATCAAGCACAGATTGTATTTCTTATAATATTTATAGATGCCCTACTCTCTTCACTGTATTTCTGACCACAAAGTTGGCTTTTAAAAACATTCATTGAATTGAAAAACATTTTTTGATTTAAGCACAGAAACTGTCACCTACCAAGAGCATCACCTCCCTTATTACCAAACTCACAGGACTTTTCAGACAACAGAATCATTTCCTCCTGATTCAGTCTGTAAGTTTCTTACGCCCTTCCCTTTGTATTTAACCAGGCTAGATGATTCCAGTTTTAAAGAGGTAAAGCTTGGGATTTAAAGGCTCTTGCAGTTTCAGTTTAAATTCTATTCACTCATTTGACAAATCTTTTTTGAACATTTACTATGTGCCAGATATCTCTTAAGGTATAAAAGATACAGACTGTCTATACTGGAACTGAATTTTCTATAATAGTGTTCATGAACATGAGGCACTTTTCCCTATGGAAGGATATTACTTTCCAATCCACTGAAGGTCAGATCTTGTACATTTGACTTGTTTGAATAAAGATAATGAGACATGTGTCACTCCTGGCAGAAGATTTAAGAGTTACTATACACTAAGTCACATGTTATTTTTCCTCTACTACAATAACCAGTAATATCAAAGATTGTAGCTATTCCATTAGCCTGGATCCCAGAATAAGGGTCTCACAGGGAAGAGCCTCAGCTAACCTGCAAATGATGAAAGAAAAATGGATTTCTGCTGATTCAAGCAACTGTGATTTTTCAAGTTTTTCTTATCACAGCCTGATCTAGCACACTCTGATTTGTACAGCATGAAAGAAGGAAATTTTTTAGAGCCCATATTCTATTCTTTTGCAACTGTTGCTATGGACTCAGCTGCCTAATTCACTAATGGAGTTTAGAAGGCTGAATATGGGCACACTTGAGGGGAAATTACCACAAAGGAGCCATAAGTATGTCAGTGTCCTCACTAAAGTGTATAGCACCTTCCTTACAGAGTACTGATAAAAAACAAACACAGTATACTGATATTGTACACATCTAGCTACATAAATCATATGAACACATAAATCAGGAGAGCTGAACTTCAAGTACTTTTCTGACTAGCAACGTGGAATCAATTTCATATGCTGCGCTATTTTTTTTTTTGGTAGATTTCCTTAGCAGGAGATTTCTAATATTCTCCTAGGGAAACTATTCACTGTACTTTCTCCCAGTAAATATCTGTGGTCCACATAAGTTGTCATAACTCATGGTGGGCTGTAGTAGCCACAAGAATGAGACTTGAAACTCTGGGGACATGGCTTACCTATATAGTGCTTGCCAAGCAGGTGTGAGGCTCTGGGTTCTGTCCCTGCACAGCAGGAAAAAAAAGAGGATAAGGGAAAGGGAAAGGAGAAAGGAGATAAGGAGAAGGAGGCAAAAGAAAAGGAGGAGGAGAAGAGTTTATAGATTTGGGACGGATGGTAGTGGCGCCATTCCCTTAGGTAAATCCAGTTGGTACCACCTACAATATACATCCTGCATATGACCACTTTTTGCTGTAGTCACTGCTATTACTACAGTCCAGGTCACCAACATTTCACCTGAACTTTCACAATAGCATTTAGATTGATCTCCCTGCTTCCACTCTGATCCCTTAAAGTCTATTCTCATTACAATGGAAATAGAGCTTTTAAAACCATCAGATTATGTCATTCCTCTGCTCAAAAACCTATGATTTCTCATTGCACTTGGAACAAAAATTCTTTTTTATTTTTTTTTAATTTATTTAATTTTGATCCATTGAACACAAATGGAGTATAGCTATTGTTTCTCTGGTTGTACACAAAGTAGAGTCACACCATCTGTGCATTCATACATGTACACAGGGCAATGATGTCTGTCACACATTCTGTTATTATTCTTGCCCCCCCACCCCGACCCCACCCCTCCCTTCCCTCCATGCTATCCATCATTCCTCCATTCTAGCCACCCTTCCACCCCACATTGTGCATCATCATTCACATATCAGAGAGATCATTCAGCCTTTGGATTTTGGGGACTGGCTAATCTCACTTGGCTTAACAGTCTCCAACATCATCCATTTACCTGCAAATGCCATAATTTTATTCTTCTTTATGGCTGAGTAATATTCCATTGTGTATATATACCACAGTTTCTTTATCCATTCATCTATTGAAGGGCATCTAGGTTGGTTCCACAATCTAGCTATTGTGAATTGGGCAACTATGAACATTGATGTGACTGCATCACTGTACTACACTGATTTTAAGTCTTTTGGGTATAGGCCAAGGAGTGGGATAGCTAGGTCAAATGGTGGATCCATTCCAAGTTTTCCAAGGAATCTCCACATTGCTTTCCAGAGTGGCTGCACCAACTTGCAATCCCACCAGCAATGTATGAGTGTACCCTTTTCCCCACATCCTCGCCAACACATGTCGTTGCCTGTATTCTTAATAAAAGACATTCTAATTGGGGTAAGATGTAATCTTAAGGTAGTTTTGATTTGCATTTCTCTTATAACTAGGGATGTTGAACATTTTTTCATAAATCTGTTGATTCCTCGTAGATCTTCCTCTGTAAAGCGTCTGTTCATTTCCTTGGCCCATTTATTGATTGGGTTATTAGTGTTCTTGGTGTAAAGATTTTTGAGCACTTTGTAGATTCTGGAGATTAGTGCTCTATCTGAAGTGTGTGTGGCAAAGATTTTCTCCCACTCTGAAGGCTCTCTCTTCACATTGCTGATTGTTTCCTTTGCTGAGAAAAAGCTTTTTAGTTTGACTCTATGCCAATCATTGATTCCTGCTTTTATTTCTTGCCCTTTGGGAGTCATGAATGAGAACTACAGAACACTAAAGAAAGAAATTAAAGAAAGTCTGAGAAGATGGAAAGATCTCCCATGTTCTTGGATAGGCAGAATTAATATAGCCAAAATGGTCATACTACCAAAAGCACTATACAAATTCAATGCAATTCCAATTAAAATCCCAATTACGGACCTCATAGAATTAGAGCAAGCAATCATGAAATTCATTTGGAGAAATAAGAGACCCAGAATAGCTAAAACAATTCTTAGCAAGAAGAGCAAAGCAGGGGGTATCACAATACCAGACCTTCAAATGTACTACAGAGCAATAGTAATGAAAACAGCATGGTATTGGCACCAAAATAGGCAGGTAGATCAATGGTACAGAATAGAGGACACAGGGACAAACCCACATAAATACAGGTATCTCATACTTGACAAAGGAGCCAAAAACATACAATGGAGAAAAGATAGCCTCTTCAACAAATGGTGCTGGGAAAACTGGAAATCCACATGCACTGAATGAAACTAAACCCATATCTCTCACCGTGTACAAAACTCCACTCAAAATGGATCAAGGGCCTAGAAATTAGACCAGAGACCCTGCACCTAATAGAAGAGAAAATAGGTCCAAATCTCCATCTTGTTGGCCTAGGACCAGATTTCCTTAACATGACTCCCAAAGCACAAGGAATTCGTTTATAATAGCCTATGAGCTCCTATATGCTCCAGGATACCTGGCTAACCCATTTCCTAAAACTTTTCTTCTCATGTACGACTACCCAGTTATTTATTATGCTTCTCCTCAAACACATCAAACATTCCCACGTTAGAGTTGTTGTACTTGTGGTACCCCACTGTATGAAATATTATTTTTCCAGATATTTGTATGGTTTATTTTTTTTCTTCAAATTATTTAGGGAAACCTTCCTTAATCACCCTGTCAAATATAGCATCCTCCTCTCACTCTCTATCTTCTTGGTCTACTTTGCTTTAATATACTTAATGTATTTTACATATAAAACACTTACTAGACTCCTTTCTTTTAAAAATTTATTCCCCACAAATACAAGATGAACTCCAAAAGCCATGTACCAAAACTGCTTCGTTTTGGTACAAACCGGAATGGGTATAGAAGAAAACAAGTTTAGGTTTAGATGTGTTGATTTGAAAGTGATTTTGGGATATCTGAGCTGAGATGTCCAATATGCAATTATGTAATGGAGACTGGAGATTGTATAAAGCTGAAGATAGAATTTGAAAGTCATCAGCATAGAAATGGTAAATAAAAGTGGAAATGATCTAGTTGAAAGGAAGGTCTAACCCTGTTTTATGTCAAACTACATCAGACTATATGAAATAATCTAGAAAGAAATATACAGGAAAAAAGGCACGGAGCCAGAACTTAGTCATGGCAATTACAAATAGAAAAGACCAGTATGATGGTCTTTAATACTATCCATCTTTAATTATTTTAAAGAAGTATTATGCACAATGAATACCATATATCTTTAATTCTTTTTACCTCAGCTTCCTCCAATTCTCCCTTTGACTCTTGGATGTTCAATTCCAGAAGGTTTGTCATAATTTGTGAAAAGGTTTGGTTAAAAAGGGGCAAATACACTTACTTAAGCAAAATAAAATTCACCTTCAGAGAGCAACTTTTTCTGAATCATCCAAGGGAAGAACCATATTGAGGAAGGATCCATCTACTGAATATATGTCTGAATATTTTTATTATGGTTCATGATTTAGTTCCTTAAGAAATCTATTAAGACAACTGTTATTAAAAATTCTATTAATATTAAAACCCAGGCATATGTCACTGTAACCATGGGATCATCCTTGACTTTCACTTAGGGCTTGTTCTGCCTTCTTTTTAGCTACAGCACATTTGAAACAGCTTAGGAAAGGCTGAACAACCTTTCATTCTTCAGTGTCAGGAATCTAGCCAGAGGCAGAAACAGACATAAGCTCTCCAAAATGGATTTTCAACTTTGACAAGCAAATACATTCTGATCACCTGACATGTATACTGAGCCACTGTTTTTTAGGGGAATGGAAGCATAAATATTAGTTATTTAGCCATTTTGGCTTATATTGCAGGAGTAATGAAAAATCAGGAGACTTCAACTCTGTTGGATGCTTTGAGAAAATGTCCTTTAAATTATTCAGGGTCCATTTGTCTCCATCTAAGAGCACACAAAATGCCAGATTAATTTTCAACAGTTAAGAATTACAGCTCTAGAGTGACTCTGATCAGAGTGGGCAACTGAAACACGCTAAATTGATGATGCCTGGGACAATATGCCTCTATTGTGTCAGAGATACAATGAGTTTCAGGAATTAAACAGTGTTAGCAGAGGAGTCATAGTGGCCTGGATTCCAGGTGCTTATGAGTCATGCCCTAAAGGAAAAAAGGATGAGGGAAACCTTCCCATTATGGAATGATTACAACCTGACCAAAGCAAAGATTTTTTTCAGGCCACATTTTTTCTGTAGCCATTTAAGGCTACAGAATAATGCTTGTACTTTTCATAGTTTAGAAAACCTTTCCTGCTGTCCTGGTCTATTTTCTGATGATATTATAAAATACCTGAGGCTGTATACCTTATAAAGAAAAGAGATTTAACTAGCACACAATTATGTATGTTCAAGAGAATAGTGAGAGCATCGGCTTGGCTCTAGTGAGTATCTTCTGGATACATTACAACATAGCAGATGGCATGGTAGGAATGTGTGCAAAAGGAAGAGATCACATGGAGAAACAGAAAGCCAGAGGGATTTAGGGGATAGGCTTGCTCTCCTTACAACAATCCACTCTTTCAGGAATTAGTAAGGGTCCTGAAAGGACTACATTAATCCCTTCTGAGGGTGGTATCCCAGATGACTTAACTGTCTTCCCCTAGGCTCTACCTCCCAAAGATTACACTACCTCAGCACTACCACACTGAGAACCCATCTTCTAACACATGAACCCTTTGGGTGACACACTCAAACCACATCTAAACCCTAATGCCTTCTGACTCCCTAAAGTTAGCATAAGTAAAAGCCATGTGGTTTGATAAAGGTTACAACCACCTGACTTTTTGATGAGAGAGTTTGCGGAGAATAAAAAAAGACTATGTCTAGGTCTGGGGGTGTATCCCAGTGGTAAAGCATTGCTTAGCATGCATAAGGTCCTAGGTTCAATTGAAAGAGGAAAGAAAAAGAAAAAGAAAAAGAAAGAAAGAAAGAAAGAAAGAAAGAAAGAAAGAAAGAAAGAAAGAAGAAAGAAAAGAGAAAGAAAGGAAGGAAAGAAAAGAGGAAGAAATAAAAACAATATTCCTTGTAGTAATACAACCAGTAAGTGACAAAACCAGGATTTGAATTTAAGGCATATTTTTTATATATGTTCAATCAGATATTTGCATTTTTAATTTTTATATTTTAAAGAATCCTTCCTCAAATGACTTGCTCAGAAACCAGTGCAATACACATTAATATATATCCAATCAGGTAAAATCTTCAAGTTAATGTAAAACTTCATAGAGTCTGAGCTCTTAATAAAGTTAGTAAAGTCAAATAAAAGTATGTTTCCCTAGATAATTAAATCATCCTTGGGTGGGTTTGTTAAATAATGCTCTATGTAACATCAAAAGGATATGCTGCTCTCTTTTGGCCTTATCTCCAACTTCTGGATAATTTTTCTGAACAGAGCCTAGAGGAAAGTAAAGGTTGGAAATTCATCATTCAGAATTCATTTCATTTAATTACAAGTTCCTTATTAAATGCAAGCTGTCAGCTGTTATGGTTTCCCACCATCCAGAGACTCCTGCTATTGTGGTTTGGATGTGAGGTATCCTCCAAAAGCTCATGTGTGAGACAATGCAAGAAGGTTTACAGAGAAATGATTGGGTTGTGAGAGCCTTAACCCAATCACCTGATGGAATTAATTGAGTGATAACTGAAGGCAGGTGGGGTGTGACTGGAGGAGGTGGGGCATTAAGGGGCATGGCTTTGGGTATGTATTTGTTTCTGGCAAGTGGAGCTCTCACTCTCTCTCTGCTTTCTGATCATCATGTGAGCTACTTCCTTCTGCCACACTCTTCTGCCATGAGTTCTGTCCTCACCTCAAGCCACGAGAAGTGGAGCCAGCTGTCTATGGACTGAAACTTCTGAAAACATAAGCACTCAAATAAACTTTCCCTCCTCTATGATTGTTCTGCTTAGATCTTTCAGTCACAGAAGTGAAAAAGCTGTCTAAAACACCTGCTTACCATCTCTGGAGAAGAAATCTCTAGTTTTCTGATGAAGTAAAGATGGGTTGCCACCTAGAAGTGAGGAGGGAGGAGCATATCTGGGGATCTACTTCTTTTTTTATTATTTTTACAGACTGCATTTTGATTCATTGTACACAAATGGGGTACGACTTTTCATTTCTATGGTTGTGCACGATGTAGATTCATACCATTCATGGGATCTACTTCTTAAATAGCTTTCAATCAATTCCCCTTATTATAGTTTCTAATTTATCCCTAGTTCCAGGGGTGAGTGTGATTGTGATCTTTTTGGTAACTCCACAGGGTAAAACAGGGTGACTGAGTTTTCCTTGCTGCCAGTCTAAAATTCATCTTTCTAAGGTTTGTTAATTCAGTTAAGCTTGATCTATCTGCCTTCCATCTTCCAAGGTATTATTGTTGTCTTACCTCCATTTCTCTTTAACATTGTGAACTCTATGCTTCTAAAAAAATTCTTTTTATTGTAGTATGGAGGCAATTTAGGTTTGATGAGCTTTAAAATGTCAGTATCTTTGGGTCTTTGTCTTTAAAATGTTCGAATTTCCCAGAGAGTACACCCCTAATCTCCTACCTACAAGATAGCTGCCAGCATTTTGAGAACTGAATATGGGAAGAAGACAGGAGGTTTCTGACTTCAGTATGCATAGATTTTCTCAATCCCCTGATTTTGGGCACAGCATTCTTGCTCTCATCTGAAGCACACCAGAATCTTTCACTGGACTCAAGGAATGAGGTGAACTCTTGGAGTGAAATTAGATGCATGTGTTCATCCACTAGAATTTTGACCTCTAAAGTCTAATTACTTATTTCCTTTCTAATAAAATCCATAGGGATAATTATAATGAGAAACTTTAGGTGTCTAAACTATCAACTTAGACAAAACCATGTGTCTGTTTTATGAAGTATTTTCTTCATTTCCCCACCACAAAATATGCACAACTAGGACTGTGTTAGGTGTATGTAAAAAGCCTAGAATCAGACCTAACAGTGAGTGTTTATTGTTTGTTACTATTATATGAGAACAAATCGCCAGTTTAGTAGGCTTATGTCAATAAACGGATAATCTGCATTGCCAGACCCTTATCTTCAGTATGTTAATATACCCATCTATTTTACTTTGCTTTTCACTGAATATTTTAAGTAAATTCAATAAACTACATGCCTAAATCATTCTAATTTGCTGTGTGAATCTTTCAGATCTATGACCTTTAGGATAGCCTGCTTGGTAGCATACTTGGGATGACCATTGTATCCAGGTAATTTGCCATTCTAGGAACAGAAAAGAGGTTTTAATGAAGGTAAAAGTAATGTTTTAAATGTTGAGTAAGACAAACAAAAAATTTTTCCTTACTGAAGAGCAAAATAATGTATTTAGCACTTTTAATAGACTAGCAGAGAATATGACTTAAAGAGAAGGATATACAGTATGCTTTATTCCCCAAACATTTGGACAACATCACCTCCACCTCCACACACACAAGGAGCATCTCATGAGGCTAATGTTCCACAAATCACACTTTGGGAAAGGGTTCATTAAGAAAATAGGTACTGCCATCTTGGTGCCTTTTCAACATCAATCTTTTGTTCATGTTTTCTTTCACTTGTGCCCTTGAGTAAAACAACTGGATTTACTGACACATTTTAGCAAAGAATATGGTGGGGGCTGTCGAAAGGTTGACTGATCTGAATAAATGCCCTCTTTCTTTAAATTGAAAGCCAAATGTAGGGGAAACAAAATCCATGGACACAAATGAATGGAGACTTTAGAGGCTTTCTAAAAGATGACAGGAAAAGGAAATCGTGGCTAGTGAGTCAGGCTTAGAAATCAACTACTGAGGCTCCCAAATTCTCCCCAGAAGGAACAACAGACAAATGAATTGTGCTTACTCTATGCTAGTTTTTCTTTTAATACAGATTTATTTCATTTTCTCTCCAACAATCCTGTGACATAGCTATGAGTTTTCTCCTCATTTCCCCAGTGTCATTGATGCACAGAAAACTTAACTAACTCACACATGGTCACATAGTTGGCAAATTTTAGAGCTTGCATTTGAACCCCAGTTTGCTTGTCTCCATAGCTAGTGCTCTGAAACACTACAAAGAATTATCTCTCAGAGAAGAAGAAGCTGTTAATAGAGTTTATCATAACAATTCCTGGAAAAAGAGCAAAGTTAACTGGAAGGCTGGTCCAATGCAGGTCTAACTGGCACACTCCCACTTTTAACCACAACACTTCCTGTCTTGGAGGGAGGCCCAGAACTTTATTCAGTTCTGTGGCTGGTTCCCACATGTGAATTTGATGATGGCAATATTTTCTCTACCCAGTTCTGAGCTACCTATCACACAGGGAAAGAGCAGAACAAAACTAGAACAAACTGAAAAGTTAGTGGCAGGGCTGGGATTGCAACTCAGTGGTAGAGTGCTTGCCTAGCATGTGTGAGGCACTGGGTTCAATCCTCAGCACCACATAAAAATGAAAAAATAAAATAAAGGTATTGTGTTCATCTATAACTAAAACAATGGTTTAAAAGTTAGTGGCAGATAATGGCCTAATGAAGCAATATATGCAATTAACTTTCAGATGCTGATGCCAAATGGCATGGATTTGAATCCTGGCAATGCCACTTCTCAGATGTATGTATGACTGTAATAAATTCCTTCATCTCTCTATCTTGGCTTACTTGTCTATAAGTGAGGATAATACTAGGATTCTTCTCACAAGGGGCTGTTAGGATCAAATTAGTTAAATGTAAAGCACTAAGAATAGGGTCTGGCTCATGATACTTACTCTATTAGTTTCAATTATGATTATTATCCCAACATTAGGGATATTTTATTTGATTATGGATGCTTTCTAAAGCTAAATAAATGAATAAAAATAGAATTTCAGATAGCAAGCACTAAAAGACAGCCAAAACACAGGAACTAATCTGTAGATCAAGACGATGTGGAAAGGAAGCCCCTAAGCAAGTAATGTCAAGTGGTTAAACTCATCGTTTCTTTCCTACTGGTGGGTGCCCTGTTGTTTCATTCCTACTTTGGAGCCACAGATGTGACCTATGAGACTTTTCCAATGCCACCTACCTCTGTTCTTTCATGTTTCTAACCTTGCTTCCTGTCTGATTCTTCTTAATTTTGTATTTGTTTGGCTGAATTGACCTTTCTTACTCAGAGGGTTTGCTCTTCTTTTTACCACTTCTCTTCATTAGCTTTTTTCCCCTTTAAAGCAGAAGCCTGTGTTATTGCTATTTTAAAATACTGCCCAAGTTTTCTAATTAAGCACTGCAAATTCCCTAACGTGTTTACAGAATGGTCTTGGAACAGACTGCTTACTTCTAAGTGGAACACAACTTTCCACGGGAAATAGCAAGATATTCTCCCCTGAAATTTCCCTCCAGTCTCTCAAACTCAATGTATCTCACATTAAATTTACCTTCCCCTCCAGACCAATTATCCTTCTTTCCCATTCACCCATGGTGTAGCACGTTGGAATTGCTCCTGCTGTGACAAGCAGTTTTTACCATAGAGAAATGGCTAGAAGTTTTAAGGCCTTTAGAGTTACATGAAGCTGGATTTGAGTTATTTGCTGATATTGTGACCTTAGACACATAACTAACCAGTATTTAACTTATATGAGCCTCAGTTTCCTTTTCTATGAAGTGAAGATAATACTAATGCCTACCTCAGGGCTTTTGAGGATGAAATGAGATAAAACATATAAAACATGACCATAGTGCCTGCCACATAATAGTAACCAACACTTACTGAGATTTGCCTTGTACCAGGTAATGTTCCAGCACTCTCTATATGCATTTACTTATTTAACCTCACAACAATTTTATGATACAGTTACTATTATTATCTCCTTTTTGCAAAGAAGATTCAAGCACAGAAAGATTCAGTTACTTGCTGTAGGTCACACAGCAAAAGTAATGTTCAAGTCAAGGAAGCTTAGCTCCAGAGGCCATGCTCTTATGTTAATTATCTCACTCTACTACCTTCCATGCAGTATGTAGTCAACTGTCAACACCACTTTCAACACACAATGGCACTTACAGAATGCTTATGATGTGCCAGGCTGTTGAAAGCTTTGCATGCATGATGTTCAGTAATCCTAAATTCCATGAGGTATGAATGCATTTCTCCATTCTATAGATGAGGAAATTAAGGATGAAAGAGATAAAGAAACTTACTCACAGTGACCCAGATAGGAAGTGACAAGAGTAGAATTCTAACCCCAGACTGGTGTGATTTTACTGGCACTATTATTCACCTTCCTGAAAGTTCTTTCCACATATGATAGGGGGAAATGTTCCTCTTTTTCAGCTTTTTGGCTGTTGTTTATAAAATGATGGCTATTGTCCATAGAAACCAAAAGTTTCTTTGTTAAACAAAAGATTCTTTTGTCATGTGATTCCACCTGCATATAGAAATGCTAAGGTGGTACACTTAGGTCAAGGAGCGTGTCACTCTAATGCCCTCAACTGTGAACATGAATTTCAGACTCTAATTGGCTATACAGATAGTGGAAGACAAAAGTCTGGGAAATAGTCCTAAATACCTTAATCCTACTTAGTTGTTTCAACTTAAAATGAAGTCTATTCAAAAACTATCTGGTGTGTGAAATTGCCATACTATACCATTAAATGATCAAACATAATATAAAATTGATTGTTCAACATGTTCAGGCTAACATTCAAGAGGTTCCACATTCACAGTTCAACCTACTTGCCAATAGGAAACTCATATTCCAATCAATCCTTTCTACTTGGTAAACTGCGCCTTTTGCAATTCATGTCTCTGATCCATGTCTATTGCTTTTCCCCTTTTCCTTGTCCATCCACCCAGATCCAGTTACTCCAACTGAAAATGAACCCTTTATTTGAAATTTCCAACTCAGAATTTATTTGCATGGAGAAAAAAAGTTAGACATAATTTTTTATTCAAGGTCAGCCTGCCAAAATAGGTTATTTACCTCATGATATAACTGAATTATTTTAAGATAGTTTCTGTAGTACCATGATTTTTAAATTGTTTAATAACTAAAAATCCAAAGAGAGATGTTGGGTAAAAGGTACAAAGTTTCAGTTATGCAAGATGCATAAGCTCCAGAGATCTAACATACAAAATGATGAGTATAGTCAATAATACTATGTTGTATTCTTGAAATTTACTGAGAGTAGAGGCTAAATGTTCTCACTACACATAAAAAACCCTCAACATGTTCATACTGTCAGTGATTTATTTTCTTAACTTACTCCTTTCAAAAGATTGATCACAGAACTGAGCTCAGACTTTCAGCCATTGTTAATCTCACACCATCTTACATGTGATTGCTCAATTCTCTATTGTCACTGAGAGCCGTTCTTGTTCTTCTTAATCTCATCAGAGAACATCAACTTGTATCCCACTGTGCTCTTCTTATCTCTTTCCTACAAACCTTAACTGATGTAGAGTACTGTTGTTCTATTATGAGTTTTATTCTCTCCAGGACCAAATCTTTAACAATAGTCTCACAACTTAGAAAGGGTGCCTCCTATGTTCTTCCCTGTGCTTCTTTACCTTTCAGGAATTATGGTCACAAATAGGCACAGGTAGACTATGCATCACTTACATCTGTTACTGAGAGACCTTGGAAAAAAGTTCACTGCTCTTCAAATGCCCCTTCTTTGTAGCCTGTGATACAGAATTACATAATTCTCTAGGTTAAGACTCACAAGAATCTGAGCCTGAGTATACTACCCTTTCTTAGAGAAAGCAGAAATTTCTGCTTAGAGCAGAAATTCTTTGCACTCCCAGGTAAAAAGCATTGACATATCAATGCCTAACTAGCAGCCCATTCCGTTTTTGGTGATTGGCACAAGCCTGTCTAGATGAAGAGGACTTGGCGCTAGAGTGTCAAAAAAGGGAATGAAATCATAGGCCAATTCAATTGTAGCAACTGAAACCATTTCCCAAACTCTATAATTTCCCCTCTCTTCATCAGTTTACTTCTCAATACTTCACTCCCTAAGGATCCTTCTGGTTAATGCTACTGTCATAAAAACTAATCTGAGGAAAGGCATTAATGACTAGTATAAAGTACCTACCCTACATTTCATTATGTTAATCAAAATGGTCATTTGTTTCCACAGAATTGAAAAACAGAAATCCAGATATGTGACTACATTATTTGTTTGTTCTTTTTAGATATACATGAGATTAGACTGTATTTTGACATATTATACATACATGGAGTATATCTTATTCCAATTAGGATATCATTCTTGTGGTTGTACATGATATAGAGTTTCACTGGTGGCATATTCATATATGAACACATAAATTTATGTCTGATTTATTCAACTGTCTTTCCTTTTCCCAACTTCCCTCCCTTTCCTTTATCACCCTTTGTCTAATCCAATGAACTTCTATTCTTCCCTCCCCACCCCTTGTTCTCTGATAACATAGAGAACATTTGACCTTGGTTTTTCACGGACTGCTTTATTTCACTTAGCATGGTAATCTCAAGATCCAAGCATTTACCCGCAAATGCCATAATTTCATTCTCCTTTATGGCTGAGTAATATTCCATTGTGTATATTTACCACAGTTTCTTTATCCATTCATCTATTGAAGGGCATCTAGGTTGGTTCCACAATCTAGCTATTGAGAATTGAACTGCTATAAACATTGATGTGGCTGCATCACTGTAGTGTGCTGATTTTAAATCCTTTGGGTATTGACCAAGGAGTGGGATAGCTGGGTCAAATGGTGGTTCCATTCCAAGTTTTCTGAGGAATCTCCACACTGCTTTCCAGAGTGGTTGCACCAATTTGCAGTCCCACCAGCAATAAATGAGTGCACCTTTTTCCCCACATCCTTGCCAACATTTATTGTTACTTGTATTCTTGATAATTGCCATTCTGACTGTAGATAAAATATCAGTGCATTTTTAATTTGCATTTCTCTATTTGTTAGAGATATTGAACATTTTTGTAATATATTTGTTGGCCATTCATATTTCTTCTGAGTAATGCCTGTTCAGTTCCTTTGCCTGTTTTTTTGATTGTGCTATTTGTGGTTCTTTTTGTGGGGGTGTTAAGTTTTTTAAGTTCCTTATATATCCTGCAGATTAGTGATCTTTCTGAGTTGCAGGTAGCAAAGATTTTCTCCCACTCTGTAGGCTCTCTCTTCACATTCTTGATTGTTTCCTTTGCTGTGAAGAAGCTTTTAAGTTTGATACCATATCATTTATTGATTCTATTTTTAAAATATTTTTTAGGTTTTTTAAAATTTAATTTATATCTATGTGGTGATGAGAATCACATCCAGTGCCTCACACATGCTAGGTAAGTGCGCTATCACTGAGCCACAACACCAGCCCCCATATATTGATTTCTGATTTCTGATTTTACTTCTTGTACTTAGAGTCTTGTTAAGGAAGTCAGTTCCTAAACTGACATGATGGAGTGCTGGGCCCACATTTTCTTCTATTAGGTACAGGGTCTCTGATCTAATTCCTAGGTCTTTGATCCATTTTGAGTTGAGTTTTGTGCAGGGTGAGAGATAGGGGTTTAGTTTCATTTTGCTGCATATGGATTTCCAGTTTTCCCAGCACTATTTGTTGAAGAGGCTGTCTTTTCTCCATTGTATTTTTTGGCACCTTTGTCAAGTATGAGATACTGTACTTATGTGGGATTATCTCTGTGTCTTCCATTCTGTTCCGTTGGTCTGCATGTCTGTTTTGATGCCAATACTGTGCTGTTTTTGTTACTATAACTCTGTAGCATATTTTAAGGTCCAGTATGGTGATTCCTCCTGCTTCACTCTTCTTGCTAAGGAATGCTTTAGATATTCTCAGTCTCTTATTTTTCCAAAGGAATTTCATGACTGCATTTTCTATTTCTAGGAAGAATGTCATTGAAATATTAGTAGGAATTGATTTAAATCTATATAGTATTTTTGGTACTATGGACATTTGACAATATTAATTCTGCCTATTCAAGAACATGGAAGACCTTTGCATATTCTATGGTCATCTTCAATTTCTTTAGTAATTTTCATTGTAGAAGTCTTTCACCTCTTTTATTAGATTGATCCACAAGTTTTTTTTATTCATTTAATTTTCATCCATTGAGCACAAATGGAGTACAGCTATTGTTTCTCTGGTTGTACACAAAGTAGAGTCACACCATCTGTGCATTCATACATGAACACAGGGCAATGATGTCTGTCTCATTCTGGTATCATTCTTATCCCCCCACCAGACCCCACACCTCCCTTCCCTCTATGCTATCTATCCTTCCTCCATTCTTGCCTCCCTTCCACCACGCATTATGCATCATCATTCACTTATCAGAGAGATCATTCAGCCTTTGGATTTTGGGGATTGGCTAATCTCACTTAGCATGATAGTCTCCAACATCATCCATTTACCTGCAAATGCCATAATTTTATTCTTCTTTATGGCTGAGTAATATTCCATTGTGTATATATACCACAGTTTCTTTATCCATTCATCTATTGAAGGGCATCTAGGTTGGTTCCACAATCTAGCTATTGTGAATTGAGCAGCTATGAACATTGATGTGGCTGCATCACTGTAGTAATCTGATTTTAAGTCCTTTGGGTATAGGCCAAGGAGTGGGATAGCTGGGTCAAATGGTGGATCCATTCCAAGTTTTCTAAGGAATCTCCACACTGCTTTCCAGAGTGGCTGCACCAACTTGCACTCCCACCAGCAATGTATGAGTGTACCCTTTTCCCCACATCCTCGCCAACACCTGTTGTTGCCTGTGTTCTTAATAAAAGACATTCTAATTGGGGTAAGATGAAATCTTAAGGTGGTTTTGATTTGCATTTCTCTTATAACGAGGGATGTTGAACATTTTTTCATAAATCTGTTGATTACTTGTGGATCTTCCTCTGTAAAGTGTCTGTTTATTTCCTTGGCCCATTTATTGATTGGGTTATTATTATTCTTGGTGTGAAGATTTTTGAGTACTTTGTAGTTTCTGGAGATTAGTGCTCTATTTGAAGTGTGTGTGGCAAAGATTTTCTCCCACTCTGAATGCTCTCTCTTCACATTGCTGATTGTTTCCTTTGCTGAGAAAAAGCTTTTTAGTTTGACTCTATCCCAATCATTGATTCCTGCTTTTATTTCTTGCGTTTTGGGAGTCATGTTAAGGAAATCTGGTCCTAGGCCAACATGATGGAGATTTGGACCTATTTTCTCTTCTATTAGGTGCAGAGTCTTGGGTCTAATTTCTAGGTCCTTGATCCACTTTGAGTTGAGTTTTGTACAGGGTGAGAGATATGGGTTTAGTTTCATTTTGCTGCATATGGATTTCCAGTTTTCCCAGCACCATTTGTTGAAGAGGCTGTCTTTTCTCCATGGTATGTTTTTGGCTCCTTTGTCAAGTATGAGATACCTGTATCTATGTGGGTTTGTCTCTGTGTCCTCTATTCGGTACCATTGATCTACCTGTCTATTTTGGTGCCAATACCATGCTGTTTTTGTTACTATTGCTCTGTAGTACATTTGAAGGTCTGGTATTGTGATACCCCCTGCTTTGATCTTCTTGCTAAGAATTGTTTTAGCTATTCTGGGTCTCTTATTCCTCCAAATGAATTTCATGATTGCTTGCTCTATTTCTATGAGGTCCGTCATTGGGATTTTAATTGGAATTGCATTAAATCTATTTAGCGCTTTTGGTAGTATGGCCATTTTGACAATATTTATTCTGCCTATCCAAGAACATGGGAGATCTTTCCATCTTCTCAGATTCTCTTTAGTGAAAGACCTCTACAATGAGAACTACAGAACACTAAAAAAAGAAAGTATTTTATTTTTTTGAGACTATTGTGAATTGGATAGTTTACCTAATTTCTCTTTCAACTGATTCACCATTGGTATATAGGAATCCAATTGATTTATTGGTGCTAATTTTATATCATGCTGAGGTTTGGGTTGTAGCCTAGTGGTAGAGTGCTTACCTAGCACATGTGAGGCACTGGGTTTGATCCTCAGCACCACATAAAAATAAATAAGCAAAGGTATTGTGTTCATCTACAACTAAAAAAATTTTTTTAATCTTATATCATGGTATTTTGCTGAATATGTTTATGAGTTCTAGAGTTTTTCTGGTGGAGTTTTTTCGGTCTTCCAAATATAGAGTGAGTACATTTTTTTAAACTAAATGTTTTGTGGTTTTGCAGTATTTTAGAAAGACCTTTAATCAATGCACTGGTCATTTTTAGAAAATTATTCAAACTAGTTATGGTACAGAAGATTTTAAAATGCTTGGCAAACAGGTTTATTCTTTCACCACCCAACTCATAAATGTGATCCCAGTGGGTGTAATTAAACTTTCTCATCGAACGGTGGATTTTGATAAGGCTTTTCCAGAGGTCAGAGAAAGACGCTTGATTAGAACAGAAGAAAAGTATGGATCCTCTCTTAGGATGCTGTTGATGATTTCACTCGAAAAATATTATAAATGATATAACCTACCCTTGTAATTATCCTTCTCCATAATTAATCCTCCTTACGCCACAAAGCTATGAACAATTATGTTTTTCCCTAGAGGGAACACCACACTTCAAGACTACTGCAATGTGTGGTTAGAAGTAAATTGGTCAATAAGAGGAAAGAAATGTGAGCTCCAGAGTTCAAATGATTATAAGTGATGCTTAGAAGATTGGTTCAGTGCACTTGATTTGAAGACAAACTGTCCTGTGAAGTGGTATCAAAGAAAGGAAACTAAGTGAAAAGTATCACAGGAACAAGTTCTAAATCTAGGCCTGGGAGATGGGCTTTTGAGTAAAGATATTCTGGAGATAAGCCCAGTCTTTATTCAGTATATGACCCAAAAAACTATTATTGAACTCAGTTAAATCCCAACACAAACCTTCAATTGAAAATACAAATAAAGTACCTACCTCATAGAGTTGTCACGAGTAGTAAATTATACAATGTATACAAATAGTCTGGTACATGGGAGGGGTTAGTTCCCCCTGTCTTTCTTTTCTCCCATTTCAGGTGTGATTTTGAACAAGAAGTTTAGAACTTGGACTGTCACAGCAAGAGGAAATTGAGTTCACCTACTTCAATGACCTCATTTTTCATGACAAGGAAACTTAAGTTCAGAAAATTTAATGTAGCTTACTAGGCTGATCTGTAAAATGGGAATGGGACTCTGATTTACTACTTTAATATTCTGAAGAAGTCTATAATTCACTTTGCATTATCTATTCATATCCATATCAGGAACATGGACAGCAGGTACTCCTTATCCAACATTTTCTAGTCTTTATATTTAAATCAGCTTGACAGTTTAAACTGTCAATTATCAATCTGAAGCCCATAATTTTCATGGCTATTTGCTGATCAGCTCTCAGAATTACTTAGAATATGTATGATCAAGGGCAAGCAGTCTTAAGGGTCCAAAGAAAAGAAATGTCATGGGTATGGAACTGATATAACCTGAAAATCTGCCTTCAAGTGGCAGGAGGGAATGGAGGGATATGCCAGAGTTTTGGAGCTTTAATGGCTGGGGAAATCCTTATGCCATATTTGTACATTTTTGTATGTGTGTGGTAGTAGGGATTGAATCAAAGACATTGATCATGCTAAGCACATACTCTACTACTGGTCCATACTCCCAGCCATTAACAAGATATTTGGAAACCTAGAACAGGAGTGAATTCACAGTAAGGTTGAGAAGATAATTAGTTCATTTTGGAGGTATTGTGCTTGAGGTGTCAGAGGAACATTCAGTGACAAGTGATGCCCAGCTGGAAGTGTTATAGCCAGCCTTTCCGGAATTTTTGTGTGAATATTTAACTAGGTATACTCTGCAGGTGGATAGAGCCCTGAGCATAAGTCTTGGTCAATGGATAGACAGCTTCACACAAATATGTGAAGAAAAAAGCATCTCTCTTCCAATCTGACAAAGGCTGGTGCAGGGCTTGGTGAGCAGAGCACTAGGTGTGTTGTAGGTATATCATAGCCCTTGCTTCCCCCACAACCTTTTACAATTGTTCTGCCTGTAGCTAGCTGAAGATGTGGATTTAGAGTTCAGGGGCAATATCTGGGCTGGAAATGGAAATATGGGAGTCATGAACTGATGGGTGAGAGTTAAAACTGCCCAAAGAGAGTATAAACAAGACAAAGAGAAACTGTCTTATAGGCTGGGGTATTTTGAAACTTTCAAGAGGTTATCATTCACTCATTTTTCAGTTCTATCATACGCTGAGAGAACAAGCTATGTGGATACATGGGAGAAGATCCTTCTGTGTAAAGGCAGAAAAATAACTGGTATGTTCTAGAAAAATTCAGGAGATCACTATGATCAGAGGGCACAAAGTAAGCAAATGAAATAGGGTGGGGAAGAAGAAAAGGGCAGGAATACAAGGAAGGAACTGTCATTTACTAAGATGGGAGAGTAGGAAAGATTATGAGAGAAACATGTTTGGTGATGATCAGAAATCAGTTTGGGAAGTACGAGTCTACAAATTAGAGAAGAGATCTAGGTTGGGAATATAAAATGGAGGTTATCATTATATAATTAGTATTTAAAGACATGAATGTGGATGAGATTACCAAGGAAATTAAAACAGGGAGCCACACACAGAGGCACATGCCTATGATTCCAGATACTTGGGAGGCTATAGAAGGAGGATCACAAGTTTGAGGCCAGCCTCAGCAACTTAGTGATACTCTCAGCAACTCGGCAAGACCCTGTCTCAAAATTAAAATGAATGAATGCATTAATGAATGAAGCAATCAATCAATCAATAAAGGGCTGGGAATGTAGCTCAGTGGTGGAGTACCCCAGGTTCAATCCCCACTACCAATAAAAGAAGAACAGGAAAAAAAGAAAATAATACAGGTAGAAAAGAAAAGTTATGAGATTGAGGCCTAAAGATCATAGATATTAGAGGACAAAGGGGGAAAGGAATCAGCTAAGGAAACGGAGAAGAAATGACCAGTGAGGTAGAAGAAGAACCAGAAGAACAAGGAGTCCTGGAAGTCAAGTAAAGAAAGTACTTCAGAAAACAATGAGTTCATTGCTATTGATAGGTTTAGCAAGATAAGGAATGAGAACTGATAACTGAATGTGACAGAATGGAGGTCATTGATAACTTTTACAAAGAACAATTTTGGTGGAGTTATGGATGAAAAAGTCTGATTGAGTAGGTTCAAAAGAGAGTTGGAGATAGTGAGTAGAGACAATTGTTTTGAGGATCTTTGCTAAGAAGATGAGCAAAGAAATAAGACCATATATGTAGGGAAAGTAGAGTCAAGAGAAGATTTTCTTTAAATGTTAGTACTAACAGTATGTTTATATAGCAGTGAGAATGAACCAGTAGAGTTCCAGTGATGCAAGAAAGCAGGAGGAGAATTTGTAGGGCAATAACCTTGAGAAACTGATAGGTGTGGGATGTAGAGCATAAATAAAGGAGTTGGAGTTAGGAGAAGAGATGCTCCCTTTCGCAGTCACAAGAGGGAAAAGAAAGAGTATTTGTAGATACACAGGTAGGTCAGAAGACATGGGAGTCTATGGGATTTTTCTTCTGATTGCCTGAGAAGGTCAACAGCTGTGAGGGATGGGATGAAGGAGTAGGTATTACAGGAATGAGGAAGAGGAGAAAGGATAAAGAGTGAGAGAATGGACAAGGAAATGTGTCAGTCAGCACCAAGGGACTAGCTAAGGCTAATGGTCATGAATTCAAAGTGAAATAAATTAACATAAAACTTCATCTGTATTCCATCCAGCTCTCTATCCTTCACCACTATTCCTTTACACTCAATCTCACAAGAAAGGGAGGCAGTTCTCAATTCTAACCTACCTCCCTTTCTGCTTCTGAGGTCATTTCTTCTGCACAGCTCAAGCTGAAAGAGAAGCAGCAGGTTTGAAGAGGGAAAGAAAGTAAAGTTAGATATTGGAGTGAATGAGTTTGGGATGCCTATGGGACATCTGGGTGCATTTTCGAGTTTAGGGCTCACATCAGAGCTCTTTGATACAGGTGGAGATTTGTGAAGTGGTTACTTGGCACCAGGAGAATGGATAAGGTTAGGCAGGGAAGAAGGGAAGGATAAAGGGACAATAAATTAATGAAGGGAATGTGGTGTCTAACTGCACTGAAAGATGAGGAATAAAAGGAGAATTTATAAGGGAATGATTAACTACCTATCTTACCTGACTACTGTTAGACAGGCAATGTTTGAAGAAGCACAAATATGAGCCTCACCATTTTTCATTGATTTTTTTTTACTATGCAATGAGCTGGTTGCTTTTTCACGACTTTACAAATTCTCCTCTCCCTGAAGATCTCAAAGGACAGCGTGTTCCACATGTAGTACCAGCTTGAATCACAGATGTTGGTTAAAAAGGAGAAAAACAAATTTAAGCCCCCATATGCCCAAGGTTACACAGGGACTCTCTCTCCCTTTCTGTCTTCTTCTGAATCAGGCCCTGGTGCTAGGAGTTATAATCCTTTCACATCTGCATGTATTTGATTTTGCAAAGGGTTTTCATGTCTGTCATCAACACTGAATCCCTAGAGAGCCTCTGTGAATCAGGCAGTGAAAGAAACAAGACCTTTACTTTACAGATGAGGACTTAGAATCCCAGGAAGTTAGATAGATTGGCACAGGGTCATCTGGATGGTCAGTGGCAGAGTTGCTTCTGGGATGCAGGTCCTTGGCTTCAGGTTCTGTTCCCAGCAAAGTGCTACAAAACAAACCATTACCTGGTAGCTCTGGCTGCTGCTATATATATACTTATGAGAATTTGTCACCTATGGCTCCAACACCTGCCCCAGCAATTGCTAAAATCCTGATAGTGCTGATAACCAGGATCCCTGATGCTGAATTCCAACCAAAAGAATTTATTTAGTGCTTGCCATGTGGTTATCACCATGGCAGTGCTTACAGTAGACACAACAGTCCCTGTCCTCAAATAAATAATCTGAATGAGAAGACAAATCTTAGGCACCAAGTCCAAAGGGAATTTCAAGAGTTTCTCCCTCTTCCACTAGCCAGTCTGTTACTAGTGACAATAACAGAGACTCCTGCATTCATCTCTCTTTTACCTCAGCCTTGGGTGAAGGGAGGGGAAACAGGCGGGAGAATCACTAGGGAGGGGTAGTGATGAAAGATGGGAAGATGAGTGAAAGAATGGGAAAACTAGAATTTCTACTAAACACATTCACAGGATGGTGCATAAATGTGTACGTCATCGACATCATGTTTATTTTATACACATGTACATAATCACTTTTCAAGATTAATTTATCCAGTCAGCTGACTTTTAGCCATATAAAGAGCTCAGAAAAGTACTATTCTTCCTTCTTATCATCATCATCTGTGGGCATATTTCAAAGTTTTGGTACCTGCAGTGTGTGTGGAACTATTTAGAGAGGAATACTCCAAATCTGAATATTTTCCATCTCAATAACCCAGCTGGGCTCTAAAACTAAAGAGACTACTGTGTCCTGCTTGGTGATATCCTATTTCTCTACATACCACTAAAACTTCCAAACTATTAGTGATGTTAAATAACTTTCCAAATATTGATTATTATTAGTAGTAATAATAATAGTGATAGTTATTCTTTCAGTTTTTCCCCATATTTTCTCCTGTATGACATAAATCTTACTCTGCTGCTTCTCTGTCTACAGATACCTAAGCCTCTTGATTCACTGAGTAAATCAAGGCCATCAGGGGGAACTTTGCTGTACTGCAACCACAGTCACTATTGGCTCCTTTTCTCTCGTCTCAAAGAGTGACCTGTCAATTCTCCTGACCAATATCAACTTATACATTCAGATCCTAGGAGCCTATTGCCTCCTCTGTTCTCAGGGACACTGCTTTACAAAGCATCCCCCTCTCTCCTTATGGTGAACCTTATTCTTTCCCACTGACTCATTTCCCACATCATAGGAATATGCTCAGGCTCTCCCACAAAACCATCCTTAATATAAAACCCTTCCTAACTGTCATTTTCTTGTTCTCCTTTCCTTGCCAGCTAAACTCTTGGAAAGGATAGTCTATATTGACCATTTTAACTCTCTGATATTTCATTAATACCTCAACCTATTGAAAGTTGGCTTCATCCCTCATGATTCCACAGAAACAACTGTTAAGTCACCAATCATCTCCATAATTCCAAATTTGATGGAAACCTTTTTGTTATTTCTTATCTGAACTCTCTCTTCCATTTGATGTTGTTGACTAATCTCATTAAACTCTTCATTCCTTTTTTATTTTAAAATATTTAATCAATAAATAAAAAAGTATTCAAGAGGTACAACATAATTTGATATATGATACATTGTATGCTAATTATTACAATCAAAATAATTAATACATCCATAGTCATCCATTCTTACTAATGTGGGAGGTAAGAACACTTGAAATCTGTTCTTTTGTCGAATTTCAAGTAAAAAATACAGTATTATTAACTATAGTCACCATACTATACATCAGCTCTTCAGGCATTAGAAATGGAAATCTTGCCATTTGCAATAAGTGGATGAAAACATGGGACATTATTCCAAGGAAGATAAACTAATACATACAAAGACAAATACTTCATCATCTCACTTATAAGGTGGAACCTACAAAATCAAACTAATGAATATTAAAAACTGAAATGTGGTGGCCAGAAGTTGGGGGATACGAACAATGCAGATGTTGTGTTCTTTCCTCCTTTGACTTTAAAATCATTGTCTTTCAGTTTCTTTCTTCTTCTGGTCATTTGATATGATTTGGATATGTTTCTCCCCAAAAGTTCATGTGGCAATGCAGGAATGTTTAGAGATAAAAGGATCATACTATGAGAACTTTAATGTAATCAGTGGATTAATCCATTTGATATATTAATAATTTGAATGGGTTAATGGGTGGTAACTATGGGCAGGTGGGACATGGTTGAAGGAGATTTGTCATTGTGGGCAAGACCTGAAAGGATTGATCCTCCCTGCAGCTCCTTCCCCTTGCACTCAAGTTCTCTCTGCTTCTTGTCTGCCATGAGGGGAACAGTGCTCCTTCACCACACCCTTCCACCATGATGTTCTGCCTCACCTTGGGGCAAGATCTATGGAATCAGTCAATCAGAGACTGAATTTCTAAAACCATGACTCAAAATAAATTTTCCTCCTCTAAGTTGCTCTTGTCAGTTATATGGGTTACAGCAATGCAAAGCTGACTACATACCATTCATCCTTGGTTTAATTCCAGATCCTTTTCCTCTGCTCAAATCTCAAATTTTGTTTTCCTCTAAGACTCCCACCTTAGCCTTCACTATGTGATCACCATGGACCCAAGGTCTCTGAATCTCTGATTACCCCTACCACTGAATTTCATTCCCCATTTCATAATTGTCTTTCAAATAATCTGCCATTTCTTTGAGAGAAGAGCTCATGCCCTGTTCATTCTTATACTTTAATGAGTATACAGTGAGTAAAAAACATGGGTATTCCATTAATATTTGTTTCATAAATGAAATAAAGCCATTGTTTAAACACAGTGATACTTTACCAAATTTTAAGTCCCTAAGAATCAGAGGCTACAATTTGTGCTTTATTTCGAGTCTCTGATTGAGACAGGATAAGCTTCTTAGCTGCCCATACCTCAGCTTTTCTAAAAGTAGATATGTATGGGGATTTTCATGCTCTTGAAGCCCAAATTTGAAAAAACAATTAAATAACTGCATTAGTACAATGTATGCAAGATTATGTATAGGTATCACTGGGTTGAGGTGAATGGGAAGGAAGAGGACTTTTATATGCTCATTTTCTATAGTGTTGCAGATAGCTATCTGCTTGGACATAGAAAGCTAGTAACACTGATGTCAACATATGATAAAGATTATGATTTCTTTCATTTGACTGTTATTATAATCAAGTTTGACTTTTAGGGAATATTGTCTTTAAGCAGAACAACCCTTGCCTTTTCACAGCCATTATCAACATTTGTGGCAACTTTTTCCCGACACAATACTCCTCCAGAAATTCAAAACTTTATTCTTACAAAACTTAGCCAGCCATTCATCCAAATCTTTCATCTTGAATTAGTAATCGATGCCTGTGGAGTTCCCTCTCGATAGCAGAATAAAAGGCCTCTTGAGCTAGCAGAAGGGCTGTAAAGTATAGCAAGGCTTTCAAGGAGTCCTAAATGTCATAGAACATGGTGCAGTGATAAAAGCTGTACTTTGCTCTAAGACCCAGACCCATTTCCTTTACAGGTTCCTGTGAGCTATAGTTGATACACACAGATAAGTTAGATACTACATCTACCAGCCCTAGATAAATTATTCTCCCTTCCAGTCAACCAAAAATTTGCACTCTACTATAAAAACCCCAGAGCTTTCTCCCCAAGGGAGATTGAAAATGTCAGACCACTAGGAATGACTAACACAGGTAATCTGAAACAGAAAGAATCTGTCCAGCCCTTTAAAGTCCTTTCTATTATAATCCAATGTTAGCCAACCTGGAAAATTTCCCAGACTTGGTGGGAGATTTAACATCATTGTCTTCTCAGTAAGTAGGAAAGTGTTGGGTAGGTATGAAGAAAATACACTACTATAGGGTATTTTACTAGTCGATTTGGAAAAAAGTTTAGAAATACAGAGGAGACGGTTCCTGAGAATTGTTCTGATTTGCTGATAGTTAAAGAATGAACCATTCACATCTCTAGCCACCAGTTTTTTTTTCTTGGAATTGTGACTGGAATGTTTATCCCATGCTCCAGTACGGATAATGGTGCAGAAAGAGAAGCTATGGCAAGGAAACAGACATCTGGATGGCACACTGTCTACCTACAATAGGTTCATTACATAAGGTCCAGAAATAAGCCATTCTCAAATAAATTTTGAGTGGTTATTATGTACCCAGCCCTGGGTCAAGTGCTTTACATACATGATTACATTCCTTGTAATATCTATAGGAGCTAGCAACCACTATCATTATCAATAGTTTACAAATCAGGAAAATATTTTTTGTTTGTTTGTTTTTAAGATAGGATCTCACTGTGTTGCCCAGGCTGGTTTTGATCTCCTGGTCTAAAGTGATCCTCCTGCCTTGGTCTCCCAAGCTGGGACTATAGGCACATGCCATCATGCCTGACCTAAAATATATATATTTGTGTGTGTATATATATACACATATATTTAATCTTATTGTATGTGTGTATTCTTAGTGTGTATGTGTGTGTGTATGTGTGTGTGTAGCCCTGGAGATTGAACTCTGGGTCTCACATGCCAGTGAAGCACAATACCACTGATCCACACCTTCATTCACCAATGAGGAAGCCATTAGATTTCTTATTGTTAGAAATTCGGAGTGGGGAGGCAGGAATAATAACAAAATATGACAGACATCATTGCCCTGTGTACCTGTATGAATGCACAGATGGTGTGACTCTACTTTGTGTACAACCAGAGAAACAATAGCTGTACTCCATTTGTGTTCAATGGATCAAAATTAAATGAATTTTAAAAAAATTTTAAAAAATAAATGGAAAAAAAATAAAGAGAAAAGACTTAAAAAAAAGAAATTCTTGTGGAGGTAAAGATTTCATTTAGAATAGAATTAAACAAAAAATGTACACAATTTTTGAAGACTAGTTTAACTTTTGAACTATCATTGGAGGCATAAAATCTTGCACAAATATAAAGATACACTGTTCTTGAATATGCAAATGTGATATTGTAAGACAACCATGTATATGTTAGTCAAAATTTTACTCTATTAATTTAATTGTTATACAAATGAAAATGCCAACAGGACTGTTTGGATTAGAAATGCTGGAAAATAAATATGCAATAATAATGAGAAAACTAATGAAAATCATTACAAATTTATGATGTTAACAACAGTACTGGACTGGCTAATAAGGAGACAAACAGGTCAGTAGAACAGAACACAATGTCCAAGAAAGAGCTCCTATACATATATGAGTTTTGTACTATATAGATGGTATTTAAAATCTGTCAGAAAATGAATTATTCTTTAACTGATATTGGTATAATAGACTAATTCCTTGTCCAAAATACATTTCAGATAGTAAAACACTTAAAGAAATAAAGTCATAAAAATACAAGTGAATATGTGGCAGAATATTTATGAAATAATATAATATTGAGAAATCCCTTTTTAAGCAACACACAAAATTTAGGGATCATGCAGGCAAACAGCTATGTTTGAAATTTTAAACTTCTAAATACTCTAAACATTGAAAGAAAAATGAAACTGCTTCCAACATAGGGCAAAGATGTATGTCCTTTATATATAAAGAACTATTAGAAATCTATATGAATAATCTTTAAGAAAAACACTAACAAGCCAATTAGAAATGGGCAAACAACATAGGCATGCAGTTCACAGAAAAATTTGAAATGTGCTTTTAAGTATATGAAAGCTTAACTTCACCCATGTTTAAACACATTAAACACATTTTTAAAAAATAATACACTATTTTTAAAGTTATTTTAAGTTCTCAACAAAACTGAGAGAAAGGTACAGAAAGTTCCCATATACCCCTGTTCCTACCCATGCACAGCCTCCCTAAAAATGTTCATCACCCACCAGAGTGGTGCATTTGTTACAATTGATGGACCTACACTAACACGTCATTATCATCAAAAAACCATAGTTGACATTAGGATTCAGTCTTGATGTTATACAGTCAGTGGGTTTGGACAGATGTATAATGTATAATGACATGCACTCATTTTAATTAAATGTATTTTAATGAGAATATTTTTAAAATTTTTATTGGTGCATTATAGTTTCATATAATGGATTCATTGTAAGAGTCATACATGCACAACTCATAATTTGATCTGTTTTATTGCCTTGTGCCCCATCTTTCTTTTCCCTCTTCCCTTCTCAGATCCTCTTCTTCAAGTCTACTGGTGTCTTCTATTTTTGTGAGGTCTTTTTTCTTTCCTTTTTAATGAGAAGACTTTTAACCATTAAAAAAAGACTATGAAGAACTGTATTCTAATTAAAAGAAACTTAAGGAAAACTCACTCCAAACTGCCCAATAAAGAGAAAACCTGATTAGCCCTTCAGTGATTGCTAAAAGATTGAATAAATATTTCAAAGTCCATTCTCTCAAATTTCAAAACTAAACTTTCAAAACATATGATCTCCAATTTATTTAAATGTTACAGAAAAAGTATTAAATTATTTAATGAGCCTAGTTTAGTTTAGATTTTACAACATACATATCAAAATATCTCATTGTACACCCTAAATATGTTAAAATTTTGTCAATTATAGCTTGGTATGGTCTGAATGTTTGTGTTTCTCTAAAATTCATGCTAAAACCTAATCTCCATTGAAGTAGTATTAAG
>JAJEJO010005217.1:148919-249512 GCA_020662805.1 Glaucomys volans
CATACATGGATGCACCATTGTTTGGTGCATAAATATTTATGATTGTTTGTCTTGCTGATTTATGCTTCCTTTAAGCAGTATGAAATGTCCTTCTTTATCCCTCCTGACTAACTTTGGCTTGAAGTCTGCTTTATCTGAAATGAGAATGGAAACCCCAGCTTTTTTATTCAGTCCATGTGCATGGTATGTTTTTTCCCAACCTTTCACCTTTAGTCTGTGGGCATGTTTTTCTATGAGATGAGTCTCTTGAAGGCAGCATATTGTTGGGTCTTTCTTTTTAATCCAGTCTGCAAGTCTATGTCTTTTGATTGATGAGTTTAGTCCATTTACTTTCAGAGTTATTATTGAGATATTACTTGTATTTCCCATCATTTTAACTTTTTGGGGGTTTCTAGCTTAACTTTGATTCTCCTTTGATTGACTCTTTCTTTAGGGTAATTCCTCCCCATGTTGACTAACATTGTTATTTTTCATATATTCCTCTTGGAATATTTTGTTGAGAATGTTCTGTAGGGCAGGCTTTCTCTTTGTGAATTCTTTAAGCTTTTGTTTATCATGGAAGGATTTTATTTCATCATCAAATCTGAAGGTAAGTTTTGCTGGGTATAAGATTCTTGGTTGACATCCGTTTTCTTTCAGAGCTTGAAATATGTTGTTCCAGGCCCTTCTTGCTTTTCGGGTCTGGGCTGATAAATCTGCTGATATCCATATTGGTTTCCCCCTGTAGGTAATCTGCTGCTTTTCTCTCGCAGCCTTTAAAATTCTATCTTTGTTTTGTAAGTTAGGTATTTTCATTATAATGTGCCTTGGTGTGGATCTATTGAAATTCTGTGCGTTTGGTGTCCTGTAGGCCTCTTGTAATTGATTTTCCATCTCATTCATCATATTTGGGAAATTTTCTGATATTATTTCATTGAACAGATTGTTCATACCCTTGGTTTGTATCTCTGTGCCTTCCTCAATCCCAATAACTCTTAAATTTGGTCTTTTCATGATGTCCCATATTTCTTGGAGGGTTCGTTCATGATTCCTAACCATCTTCTCTGTTTGTTCGACTTTGTTTTCAAGATTAAATATTTTGTCTTCATTATCTGAGGTTCTGTCTTCCAAGTGATCTATTCTGTTAATTATGCTTTCTATTGAGTGTTTAACTTGGTTGATTGTTTCCTTCATTTCCTTGTTTCCTTCAAGGATTTCTGTTTGTTTTTTTCTCAAAACTTCTATCTCTTTATTGAAATGATTTTTTGCTTCCTGAAATTGCTCTATTAGCTGGTTATTCATAGCCTGAATCTGCACTCTCGTCACCTCATTCTCTTCTTGGATCATTTTAATTATGAACATTCTGAACTCCATTTCTGTCATTCCTTCTACCATGCTGTCTTTGGGTTCTCTTGATGTATCATCTAGGTTTGTTTGGGACACTTTCTTCCCGCGTTTTCTCATGCTGCTCATGTATCTTCCCCTCTAGTAGTGCAAATCAGAGGGATTGCAATTTCCCTGTAAAGACTTAGGGCGTCCCTGCAGATTTCCAGTAACTCACCAGATGTTTGAGAGGTGCTTGATCAAGTGGTGACCCAAGATAGCTGCTGTCTCACAACCTCCAGGTTGGGAATGATCAATGCTTCTGGGCAGAGGCAACCAGGAGACACAGCACCGTGGCCCTGGAGCCGCAGCGCCGTGTCCCCCTGGGAAGGGGTGGGCTTAGGTCCGAGGGCTCAGATAGCTGAAGATGGCGTCTCTCCGCCAGGGAAGCTGTAGACTGGCGCCACTGGACCTGGCAAGCAGCTCCGCTCCCGGCTAAATCTCACCCGGAGCCACAGCTCCGTGTCCCCCTGCACTTAATCTTTATTGCATATCTGTGAGGAAGGTGTATTAGTCAGCTTTCCATCACTGTTTCAAACACCTGAGATAATCAACTTATAAAGAGAAAAAAGTAACTTTGACTCTTAGTTTTGGAAGTTTCAGTCCACAATCTGTTGGCCCTCATTGTTTTGGACCTGAAGTGAGGTGATGCAACATGATCATAGTGTATGTGAGAGCAAAACTACTTCCCTTATGGGCAGGGAGCAAAATAGAGAGAGGGATAGAGGACATTGTTATGGTTTGGATGTGAGGTGTCCCCCAAACCTCGTGTGTGAGACAATGCAAGAAGGTTCAGAGGAAAAATGATTGGGTTTTGAGAACCTTAACCCAATCAGTGAATTAAGTGAATCAGTGAATTAATCCCCTGATAGGGATTAACTGAGTGGTAACTGAAATCTGGTAGGGTGTGGCCGGAGGAGGTGAAGCATTGGGGGCATGGCTTTGGGGTATATATTTTATATCTGGCTGTGGAGTTTCTCCCTCTGCTGATTGATCATCATGGAAGCTATTTCCCTTTGCCATACTCTTCTGCCACGATGCTCAACCTCACCTCAAGCCCCAAGTAATGGAGTCTGTTGTCTCTGGATTGAGACCTCTAAAACTGAGACCCCAAATAAATGTTTCCTCCTCTACATTTGTTGTGGCTGGATTGTTTAGTCTTAGCAGTGAAAGCTGACTAATACAGCCGTACTTCCAATGCCTTAAAGACCTACTACCAGGCTCTGCCTCTTAAAGGTCACAGTAGATCCCAATAGGGACTAAGTTTTTAACACACTTACCCTTCAGGGACATTTATGTTCCAAACTATAGTAGAGGATGCTATTAACCTTCTTGGATGGGGCAAAATTAATACTACAGCTCATAATATTGGGTGAATTGCCCAAAGTCACAGAGTCAGTAAGGGAATTTATATAAATATAAAGTCAAAAGTAATGGTTATCATGACCGTTGACCATGTTCCAGTAAAAAAAAAAATGAAAAAACAAAAAAACAAAAAACCCTCAAAGTTCTAGAGTTGCAATAGAAAGATTTTTAAAGTCCAAAGCATTCCTTTTATTGCTATTCCTTCAGTAATATGTAGCTGATGCTCTATGAGGTGTCTAAGAGCTTAGATAGTCTAGATTGAAAGTAGATGGTCTTCTCTTTGCCTCAAGGGGTATAATATGGCTCAACTTTAAAGTCTGTTAACTATGGGCCAGAAAATTGTTTAGGCTGCTTCTGCACTCTCTCCAGCATGAAAATGTCATACTTTAAAAGACTCAGTTGAACTCAGTTACAACCACAGGCTAGATCAACTAATCAATCTAGAGGAGATGGTGTTGACTGTTTTCTTGAGACTCCCTTCTGCCACATGTTCAACTATGCCATTGGAAGTTGTGTAAGTTTATATTCTTTTGGCAGGCACACAGTTGATGGGTGACTAAGATAAATAATGAGAAGAGGGGTTGAAGCCTTTTCTACCCTCTTTTCCCAGTGGAATACATTTGTGTTCTTCTGAATCAAAAGAGTGATAAAATCCTACTGTACTGTTAGTGCTTCTTATTCTCAAAAAGGCTAAGGACAGCTTACCTGGCTAATGACACCTCTTTTTGCCTTATGAATAGTGGTGATGACACTGTAATATCATTCACCTCTCCATTTCCTTTTAATCAGATCTAAAACAGGATAAGGATTTTAGGCCTTAGCTCAGCTCTCCTCAAGGAGTAGAAAAAGTGGGATTTAAGTTGAATTCCTCTGTGGAAAAAGTCTTTACTCTCCTAAACTGTGTTATGGGAGTGGAGACGCAATAAAAATAACAACTAATGCTTCAAGAAGCAAAGAAAAGGGGGTATTTTCTATCAAATCAGGAAAACCCATTCAAGTCTCCTTGACTTTAATCTATTAATCAAGATAAAAAATAAAAGTCAGGGCTGGAGTTGTGGCTCAGTGGTAGAGCACTTGCCTGGCATGTATGAGACATGGGTTTGATCCTCAGCACCACATATAAATTAATTAATTAATTAACTAATTAATTAAAGGTTCATCAACAACATATATATATATTACATATATATGTAATAGTCTATAGTAATAGCGATAGAAAATTAGCTGTATCCTATACTGAGATCACTCAGCATGAGGTCCCAAAGAGATACCTTTTGAATAATGGTTGATTCTTATTTCAACTAGCAAGTCCATTTATGTCAGTTAATCACCAAGAGGCAAAGAAACTGAGGTTGTGCCTATATAATGCAAGAAACATAGAAAATAAGTCTAATAGTTCCAAAAGTAATTTAATAGAAATAAAAATATTTGAACAACATCTTGATATCTATTATTTTCTTTTACCCTCACAATCCCCCTATAAGGTAAACAGAACAGGAACTCTAATTATGATTTTATAGATGGAGAAACTGAAGCCCACTATCACCAGAAAGGGGATCTCCTAACTTCTGTGAGGATGCCAGATATAACTCTTTATGGGGTGGTTTAATGCTGCTATTTACCTTATCCAATATTTCTGGGTTTTATTATCCATATTTGAATCTAAGTTACTTGTTTTCTCTTCCTTGTCATAGGTAACCCATCTGGTATTCCATTGATCCATGCGAATTATAATATTAGCCAACCCTGAGCTCATCTTTCTAGGCCTCTGTTTAGAGCTTGCTCTATCTTATTGCCACTCATGTTTTATTCATCACTTGATCTACATACAAGAATCATAGATTGCTTTCATGGAAGTAATGACATATAGCAGTTAAAGACATATACCTGGGAGCCAGATAATCATCCTGCTTCTATCACTTATTCTGCACAGGCCTTAGACAAGTCACACATAAACCCACTGAATCTCAGTTTCTTCATCTGTAAAATGGTGATACTAATAGTACTTACCTTATAGGTTTTTGGTAAAGATCACATGAGATAAGGCAAAGTCCTCATATAGTAATACACATGGTACAGTAAGAGGTTGACTTCAGAACCAGATAAAACTAGGTTTACAGTACAGTTCTACTTCTATGACTTGCAAACATGAGGAAATCACTTCGCCTCTCTGTGAATCAGTTTCCTCAACTCTAAATTAGAGATGACGATAGTACCTATCCATATAGGGCTGGTGAGGGAATTTAAAAGATAATGTATCTGACACAGAGCCAGTACTAAACAAATGGTAACAATTACAGTTACTTTTGTTTTTAGCCTCCATGTCTGTCATGATGCCAGACAAACCATAGATGTTCAGTAAATATTTGAGTGGAACAGAATGGCCTAGCATCTCCAACAGGAGGGACATAAGAAACAAAACATCATCTCTAAAGAAAGTGAATAGGAGTAGACAAGATAATTAGTGGGCTAAATAAAGATCAGTGATGTTGAATCCTTACGCAAGTTCTTTTATTCCCTGGAGGGGACAACTTTTTGGTATTAATTTCAAGCTTCACTCATCCCATAGAGGGTTTGGATGTTTGGTGTTTGTATCTATTAGGGAGTCAGTAAGGGACGACTCTGGGTGCAGTTGTTTAGTTTTAGTAATTGATTTGAAATTTTTTTCTGATAATTCCAGCTAATCAGATCTTAAGACAATATTAGAAGTATATATGGAGAAAAATGCATCTCAACACGTGAAATAAGCCAGACACAGAAATATAAATATTGTATGATCTCTCTTATATATGGAATCTAAAAAAATCAAACTCACAGAATCAGATAATAGAATTGTGTTTACCAGGGAGGGACCTGTGTATGGAAGAAATAAGGAGCTATTGGTCAAAGGATACAAACTTTTAATTATAATATGAATGAATTCTACAGCATGGAAACTATAGTTAATAATAAAGTATCATGTAATTGAAATTTAATTGGAGGGCATGTTTAAATGTCCTTACTACAGACAAAAAAGTAGCTAAGCATGTGAATGTGTTAATCAATTTGACAAAGATAATGATTTTACTGTCTCTGTCTCTGTTTCTCCAGATATATATATATATAGTCATCATATAATACATCTTGAATGTATATATGCTTTGTAACTATTGAATATTTAAAAATTTAACAAAAGGAAAAGCTCAACTCTTACAGACCTCACTGTTAAAATGAAAATGTTTTCTTTGAACTTGTAGGTACAGCAGAGAAGGAGTTAAGTCAGAGCTCTATCATGATTTTGGGGCCCAGCCATCACCAGCTATCACTCTCCCCAACTAGGGGTCTTCCAGGAAAAGGGATCAGGACTGATTTTCTCACTGTTACTCAAATCCATACTTCCTACTCAGTGATCTCCCCCAGGATCCCTGTATCTGCAGGTAGAGAGAATGAGTATTGACAAAAGCTATTGAAATACAGTTCTGCAACTCCCCAGTCCCTGGGCTGTCAGCAGGTGCATTTAAGTATGTCCAAATATTGGCAAACCATTTTCTACTCTTTCTCAGTGCACACCAATAGCAAGTGAAGTCACTTAATGCTTGGCAATTCATGGAGCTGCTCTAAGCCTGGGATCCAGAATCAGTCAGAGACAAAATGGCAGAATCTGGAAAGTTCATCTCCTGAGCCACAATACTGCCATTCAGAATGACCAAGTTTACTTTCAAAAATATTCAAATGTTCTCTCTCACACACATAACACCCTTCTATTTAGGCCCTGTGTTAACCCTTGTCCTGTCCTGGTACCCACGCAGTCCTCATTTACATATCCTAGTGATGATTATAAACTTCACTTGCAAGAACCTCACTATTACTAAATGACTGACTAACCTGAGAAATTGATTTCTGCACAGGTCAAAGCAGAGAGCTGTCCTTTCTTCAACTATTACAAATGATATAACAGCCTTCAACAATGCTTTATATCAAAGCAGTGCATTCGAGAAAGACTTTAGACACCACCAAGTTATGTGAAGTTTTATATTCTACAGCATGGCAACCTGGAAGCAATGGCCCTAGAGAAACCAAGCCTGTGCTTGTCAATTCCAGACATATCTGGCTGTCTCCTGCCTACAGGATAGAGGTTGAGTTAATGGATTGGCATTAGCTATTTCTTTGACAACCTCTCCATTACTTCATCAATCCACTGACCCTGGTTGCCATGCAAGTACACCACAGTGCATGAAAGTGAGTTTTGATATACTGGTATTATAGTACAGGGGCCCCATCTCAATCACAACCTCACCCCTTCTCATTTATTCATATGAATAAATAGAGCTCCATTTATTCATAACCCCAATGGCCAGAAAGAAGGTGAGAAGGAGGTGTGAGTGGATATCAGGCTAGTCAGCTATTTATAGTTTGGTCGTATGTAGGACAACTAAAGATATAGCACTTGCATGGGTTGGCAGCCCTGATCACAGCTTGGGACAAGGCTGAGAGTCACCAAAGACAGGATAAAATGCTGTCCTTTCACTTGGTTGTTTGAGGAATAGTATTCAAGATTAACAATGGGAAAGCTACATTGTAGCCTCTGCCTTTGATTTCAAATACTTGAGGATGCAAAGTACAAGAAGCAACTGTTTAGTGTAGAACAAATATATGAATATTAATATCCACCATTTATCAGGCACTTAGTAAACCTATTACTGATCTTTACAATGACCCTGAAGGTCACCTTTACCCCATCTTATATCTATGAATTTTAGATATGTCAGTACTCTGTACAGAGCTGTTCAACATCAGAGGTAGGGTTTGAGTTCATGTATGTCTGACTACGAAACCTATGATCTTGTCATCATGCCCTAGTGCTTTTCTGCACTATGATACCCTGTTCTCTGCTTAAGTAGCATGCCTTCAATAATGATAGATCTCCATAACCATCCCATAGGGATGGGAAAGTACACATATGTTGAGAGTGGAAAAGTGACACAGGAAAGGTTTCATGTAGGAAGCTTTACTGAGCTGGGCCTCCTGAAAGATGAAAAGAATTTTTAAAGTGCTGGAGAGCAAGAATATTCCTGAACCTGAGTACAGTGTGTACAAAGCCATGGAAAATGCAGTTTTGGGGTGAGAAAGAACTAAGTTGTATTCAATGTCCAACCTCTTCTATGTTACTATCAACTTCCTACATACCCTTTCATATTCACCCATCAAGTATGTTGGTGCTAGCTTGTAGTGGCTTTCAAGAACCAGCTGTGCCCATATCTTCTCATCTCTGAGTTCGGTGACTTCATGTATATAGCTCGAAATAAGCCATGATGGAATTATTTACACCATGGAAAATGGCATAATGCTATGAATCAGGTTTTATATTTTCATTTAGAAATATGGTTGTCATTTACTAGAACACCACTGCACAAACTATCCAATTGTGGGCCCAGGACATTTGCATTTTTTTCAAAAACTCTACATTAATTCTTTTAAATTTTTTAATTTTTTTGATTTTTTATTCATTTAAATTTTAATTTTAAATTTTTTAATTTTTTTGATTTTTTATTCATTTAATTTTGATCCATTGAACACAAATGGAATACAGCTATTGTTTCTCTGGTTGTACACAAAGTAGAGTCACACCATCTGTGCATACATACAAGTACATAGGGCAATGACGTCTGTCTCATTCTGTTATTATTCTTGCTCCCCCACCCCAACCCTATCCCTCCCTTTCCTCTATGCTATCTATCCTCCATTCTTGCCTCCCTTCCACCCCACATTATGCATCATCATTCACTTATCAGAGAGATCATTCAGCCTTTGGATTTTGGGAATTGGCTAATCTCACTTATCATGACAGTCTCCAACATCATCCATTTACCTACAAATGCCATAATTTTATTCTTCTTTGTGGGTGAGTAATATTCCACTGTGTATCTATACCACAGTTTCTTTATCCATTCATCTATTGAAGGGCATCTAGCTTGGTTCCACAATCTAGCTATTGTGAATTGAGCAGCTATGAACATTGATGTGGCTGCATCACTGTAGTAATCTGATTTTACGTCCTTTGGGTATAGGCCAAGGAGTGGGATAGCTGGGTCAAAAGATGGATCCATTCCAAGTTTTCTAAGAAATCTCCACACCGCTTTCCAGAGTGGCTGCACCAACTGCAATCCCACCAGCAACCTATGAGTTCTACATTAATTCTGAAGTTTAACCATGCATTAAATTTCTTGATGCAGAGGAACTCTAACTTAGAAATGCATCAGAATTATTGAAGGTAAGTTTGCTGATATGAGTATTCCTGGATTTCCTTCCTAAAATTTTAATTCAATGTGTAAGGAATAGAGCCCACATATTTGTATTTTAATAAGACCCCCCTTATTATCTCCCCTTGATAGTGTTGGAAGCAATCTAGAATTTGGTCTCATGTCAAGTATATAGGCCCCACAAGCCATGGAGGCAGAACATAGTGCAGAGCTGTGAGCCCATGCTAATCACAGACATCTGAGAATGTAAGAGAATTGTCCAAATTTCTCACTAGCTATTCTGTGTTACCACTGGAAAAGCAATTGATTAAGCAGCAGGAAACTTCTCATTGTAATAAAGGTGGCAAGAGAAAAAAGCACAAGAACAAAATGCACAAAGTAAAAGAGAGCTTACCAATTGGGCAGTGTAGTTTCTCCCAGGCAGTTCCTTCCCCAAAATGTGCATGATGTCCATGCATAGTATGCCAGGGAAAATTACTGGAAAACTAAGAAAGTAAGAGAGGCAAAGACCTAGTCTTAGAAAAGAGATACATTTAAAGATTGGAATGGAGAAGAAAGTAAAAAAGACAGAGAAGTATAATAGTTAAACAGGCAGTCTCTGACATCAAACTGCCTGGATTTCAATCTCTGTCCTACCACTTCTTAGTGGTAGATCTCAGGAAAGTTAATAAATCTATGCCTCACTTTTCTTATCCATAAAATGAGGCTATTAATTAAAACTATGTGCTTGGATTATCATGAAGATTAAATGAATTAATATTTATGAACTGTTTGCTTAAAACAGTGTCTGGCTCATATGAAACAGTATCTATGCTTGTTAAACAATTGGCCAGTGAGAAAGGAAAATATTCCTGAGAGATATGGGCCAGACATTGTTTTCATTTTTTTATGCTATATTCTGCTCACCTGCTCAATGAAAATAAAGTTGGTGGGAAGTGCAACATTGAACTTCCATCTTCCAACAAATGTTTGCCTGCTTGAGAAGGATAATCGTTATACTTGTTTTATGTGACCAATAAGAGAGACTGCCTGCCATTAAGATGATATATCTGTGAATGGGAAGCACAAACATTCCTACTTTGTGTATGGCTGAACCACTTTTTTTTCTGAAAGAACCTGGAAGGTTTCTGATTAATTTTGTTATTCACAACACAAATAAACTTAGGTCTCCAAGTTCATTTGGTGTTGCCCAAAATACGAACCTGTACTTATTTCACTTTGTAGACCATATCTGTACTGGCCTAATTCTTAGTCAGACTGAATGTCCCACACTCTCTAGCAATCCCAGTCTGCACCTTTTCTGACTGTGACAATAAGACCAACTCTGGGTCCCCAAATTCAGAGCATGTGGAGAACCAGGCAGAGGCCAATAAGAGCAGAAAGTTTATTAACAGATATTCCCCATTGAGGCCTTCAAGTTAAAAAGAAAATCTAATACTTTTGCCAAGAAGGACCTAAGAGTTACTTGATTGTGGTTTCCAGGAATCATAAGACATCACTACATGAAGATGATAGTATTATAAATCTCCATTGAGCAAAAAAGAGCACTAAGTTATAGTGTCAGTAACTTATATCACATATAAATAACTTTTTGAGAGAAAAGTGTAATAGTGCCATGGATTATTGTCAGGGGAAGAGAAAGGCAAAAGAACCTCACTTGTACAGACTTTTTAAATTTGGGTTCGGGTCTACTGGAATAGTTCCAGTGGAATCTCACCTAAAGGGAGGGAAAGGAAGTAAATGGTCCATCAAGATCTCTTCCTATGAGTAGAATGACTGGAAATGCCCATAGAAATAACTTGAAACTACCACAGACGTCCCTAGGGATAAAGAACTGGGGATGGTGGCCTCCTTGTTGACAACATATTATATGAAAGATGTTGTATCACAGGAAAGGCAGAGATAGCAAGCCACCTTAGCCCATCCCCAGTTTATCCTTTTGTCTTTAAAATATCTGGCTCTTTTAAGATCGTCAGGTCCAAGTTCGATTAGATTACAGCAAGGAAATAGTATTGTTTTAAGTAGATAATACAAAACGTGTTTAAGGAAACTCAGTGACAACTACATTATCTCTGGCACATTATCAGGAATTATCTGTATTGTATTAGGTGGTGGAAAGATGCCAAAAAGCTATTTAAAATGCAAACCTGGTGGACCAATCAGTGTTTGGTTACAAACGAATTAATAACCTGGAAGTCTTCATATTCATAATTCTAATTGCCCTCCTTTACCAATGGTGATGAGAGTTGAATACAATTAACAAGTGACAGCTTGAACAGCCAGGAAAAAATCCCTTTGATAATAATCTCCTCTCCTGACCCTTCTTCCTCTTCCCTGCACCCCCATTTCAGACTATTTGCAGAATGTCAGCCAAGAAAGCAGTGTTCAGCAACCTATGCATGCTTTAGCCACTGCTGAGAATTGTCAATAATTCTGTTTGTTTGATACATGAAAATTTGTATCATAATATGTTCAATCTGGACTAAATGAGGGTGAAAATATTAGTAATGATTTCCCTTGCCCCATCTCACTCCTTTTACTGACAACTGGCTTGAAAGCCCAGATAGTTGTCAGCATTACACTAGGGCTGGGGGATTTTCTTGCTAACAACATGGCAGCAGCCCCATTCAGCATTTCTCTGACTGGATCCTAATGAATGACAGGATATATTTACTGCTGCAGATAATACAAAATGTGCATTCCTCTGGCTGTGGCTTTTGGAACTAGACCTACCTCTGACTACAGAAGTCTGTTCTTCCAGACTTTACAATGCATTTCCTGTCCCTGGTTGCATATATATCCACTATAATGGGAGGAGCAGAAGGAGAGAGAGGATTTCTGATTTTAAAAAACTTGGTTCTAATCTTCAAAACATCACACAGAGAATAGTTATTCCCATCATTTTTGTCTATTCATGACTAATGCTTGTGGGTCGGGTGAACCTCCATATATTCCAAAAAATGTTTAATTCTTAACACCTTAGGATGCTGAACAGTTCCTTTTGTGATATCTTAGAATTCACTGTTTATACTAAAACTTGGCTCTTTCCTTTGATATTTATTATATAAAAAATGAAAAAATGAGGGGCACAGAATAAACTTGGTATGAGCTCAGGATCTTTTATTAATTTACATTCATAATTTCTGTTACGTAGGAAAAAGAACAAGGCCCCATTTTCAATAAAAACTCTGAAGTTCACAGGTAACAGAACCACTCAAGGAAAGAAATTGATCAACCTAAGGAGCCACATTCATTCCAAGAGATGCCATATTAAGGAAACTAGATCTTTTCTCCTTTTTTGATAATAACACTATGAATTTCCTTCACAAAAGAAACAAAACACTTATTTTGGTCACCTTTTTCATTGCTATGACTAAAAGACCTGACAAGAACAATTAGAAAAGCAAAATTTTATTTTGGTTCACAATTTCAGAGTTCTCAGTCACTAGATGGCCAACTACATAGCTCTGGACCCAAGGTGAGGCAGAACATCATGGCAGAAGGGTGCGATGAAGCAAAGGATCTCAGAATGTGGTCACCACAAAGGAGAGAGAGAGACAGAGAGAGAGAGAGAGAGAGAGAGAGAGAGAGAGAGAGAGAGCGCTATGTTCACCAGGGACAAAATATAAACCCTGAAGCATGATCCCATTAACCTGCCTACCACTCCAGTCACTCCCTACCAGTCAGTAGTTACCACCCCATTAACCATTCTAGTGGATTAATTCACCCATTGGGTCAAGACTCTCGTAACCCAATCAACTCACCTCTAAACTTTTGTGCATTGTCTCACACATGAACTTTTGAGGGACACCTCATATCTAAACCATAACACCCCTCTATCACTCTCAGTTAATTTGGTTTAAATGAGGCTGACACCATCCCCCTGCCTCTATTGAAAAGTAGATGCATTAAGCCTGGCCAAGAGTGACCTTCCATATATTAACTGAAGTTACAGGCAAACTAGTGTTTTCTTGATAGGGGTGCTAAGCTAGCAACATACAAGTCTAGAGCTCTTGGTGACCATCTTTTCTAGCATTTGGGAAAAGCTTGCCATGTACAACACCACCATAGAAAAAGATGGAACCAAGAAGTAGAGAGAGATTCCTTGTGACCGAGCTATATCCTTGCTTGAATCTGATACCAAAGGAAAAAAAAAAAAAAAAAAACCTCACCGCATGGGTTAGTTACATGAGTTACTTTTTCTTGTAAAACCATTTTGGGTTATTTTTTTCACCTTACAAACAAATGAAAAAGTCCCAATTCACAAATAATCAAACCATGACATCTGTTATTTGGAAGACAGCTTTGAGTTCCTTTGAATCAAATTAATTGACTGCTGATTGGCTTTACTGTCAATAATGTTGCCACTGCCTCGATCTGGGTATGATTCAACTTTAGTAGAGGCCTTTTTAAAAAATAGTATGCTGTGAGTTCAAAGAACAAATATTTTTCAATTTAGCACATACAACCTCATCTAGCAAAACAACTTGACCTTAATCTTAAAGAACTCACTATTTTATAGGATTATTTAAAAATCCAATTATGTTCTAGGAAAAGGAGATAGAGCTCCTTTGAAGAGATCTATTAGTGTCAAGAGCAAGACTATAAAACTGTTCTGAGAAGTTTTTAATGAGTAAAAATAACAATAGAGGTTGGGGATAGAAATACTGGCATAATTTGGATATAAAGAACTAGAGACAACTAGCAAAGGAGGCGATGAGGTTAATGCTAAGTAACAGAGTGGGACAAGGTGAGCAGGGAGAAGGGATTTTCTATCATAGGCCATCCTTAAATGAGTCTTCAAAAGCCAAATCAGAGCCAAAGCTAGTAAAAGTGGCAGACTCTTGACCAGTGGTCTCCAAGTTTATTGATCTTCACAACATTACATAAAAATTTTGGAGGATATATCCAAATATGTGTAAAGTCACTTATCTATATATTATATATGTGTTTCATTGTGATTCACTAGTATCTTGAGATAAAACATATACTTAGGATGAAATATGATCACTAAAGGTAATGGACATAAATTTTTTTTTCAAATAGTCTTCTTGATAATTTTGTTTTGTTTTACATTTGGAGAACTGATTTTCCAAACTAATTAAGTGATCAGTACTTTTGCCTGATATATCAATGACTGATGAAAAGCTCATACCAGAAATAGAAGTGACGGCTCTACTACTTAACTATTGTTCATTTGAACATACATTATTAATGTGATCTTCTCTTTGAAGAAATATAAGCCACATGTCCCTATTGTGAGCATTTACTTATGATAGAAATATTATTCATAAATGCACTGATCTGGGCATATATAAACTAAAGTATATCACAATTTATTTTGGTACTGGGGATTGAACCCAGGAGCACATAAAAACTGAACCTCATCCCCAGCACTTTTTATTTTTTTATTTTGGAGCAGTGTCTCACTAAGTTACCATGGGCCTCTTTTTTTTTTATTATTAATTTTTTTTTATTGAACACAAATGGAGTACAGCTATTGTTTCACTGGTTGTACACAAAGTAGAGTCACACCATCTGTGCCCTCATGCATTTACACAGGGCAATGGTATCTGTCACACACTCTGTTATTAATTTTACCCCCCACCCACCCCCACCCCTCCCTTCCCTCTATGCTAGCTATCTTTCCTCCATTCTTGCCATCTTTCCCCCACACATTATGCATCATCATTCATTTATCAGAGAGACCATTCGGCTTTTGGATTTATGTGATTGGCTGATCTCACTTAGCATAACAGTTTCCAACATCATCCATTTACCTACAAATGTCATAATTTTATTCTTCCTTATAGCTGAGTAATATTCCATTGTGTATATATACCACAGTTTCTTTATCCATTCATCCACTGAAGGGCATCTAGGTTGATTCCATAATCTAGCTATTGTGAATTGAGCAGCTATGAACATTGATGTGGCTGCATCACTGAGGCAATCTGATTTTGACAACGGAGGCAAAAACATGCAATGGAGAAAAGACAGCCTCTTCAACAAATGGTGCTGGGAAAACTGGAAATCCATATGCAGCAAAATGAAACTAAACCCATATCTCTCACCCTGTACAAAACTCAACTCAAAGTGGATCAAGGACCTAGAAATCAGGCCAGAGACTCTGCACCTAATAGAAGAGAAAATAGGTCCAAATCTTCATCATGTTGGCCTAGGACCAGATTTCCTTAACATGACTCCCAAAGCACAAGAAATAAAAGCACGAATCAATGATTGGGATAGAGTCAAACTAAAAAGCTTCTTCTCAGCAAAGGAAACAATCAGCAATGTGAAGAGAGAGCCTTCAGAGTGGGAGAAAATCTTTGCCACACACACCTCGGACAGAGCACTAATCTCCAGAATCTACCAAGTACTCAAAAATCTTTACACCACGAACACCAATAACCCAATCAATAAATGGGCCAAGGAAATGAACAGACACTTTACAGAGGAAGATCTACAAGCAATCAGCAGATTTATGAAAAAATGTTCAACATCACTCGTTATAAGAGAAATGCAAATCAAAACCACCTTTAGATTTCATCTTACCCCAATTAGAATGTCTTTTATCAAGAACACAGGCAACAACAGGTGTTGGCGAGGATGTGGGGAAAAGGGTACACTCTTACATTGCTGGTGGGAATGCAAGTTGGTACAGCCACTCTGGAAAGCAGTGTGGAGATTCCTTAGAAAACTTGGAATGGATCCACCATTTGACCCTGCCATCCCACTCCTTGGCTTATACCATGGGCCTCTTTAAGTTGCTAAAGTTGGCTTTGAACTTGTCACCCTCCTGCCTCAGCCTCTGGAGTAACTGAGATTACAAGCATGTGCCATCATGTCCAGCCCATGACAATGTTTTGAAAGCAAATAAATGAGTTTCAAGTTCTGAAATTCTTACCCTTCCCTTTAGAAACCTTGTAAATCTTAGGTGGCATGAGATTGCCATATCCGTTTGGCTCAGCCTCGGCCTTGTGGGATCTTTTTCCCTTCTGGAGGGGGTCAGGTAATGGAGGTCACAACTCCATGAGAGCAGGTTCTGTGACAGTCTCAACTTTATTAAGGAAGTACAATTCTTTTATAGAAGAGGTGAGTCCAAGAACAAAGAAACCATTAGTGTAACATGATATCTTGTAAGGATGGTCCAATTAGGAGTCACACATTTTTGCAAAGGGAGGAGGGAAGAGAGGAGGATGAGTGAATCTTTACTGAGGCAATGGCAAATCGGTGGGTCTAGTCACTTGAGGGTGTGCCCCCAGGCATGAAAAATCCTGAGTGTCCTTCAGGATTTGTACTATTCCGCAGCCTAGGGTAACATATACCTCAGTGGTTTCTTCTTATATCCCCACATGAGATCCTCTGATGTAGATAATGAATGAGGACATCAATGTCAATTTGAATATTAAATAAATTTTAATTCCTCTGATATGATGAAATGAAGATATTGCTAGAATTTCTTCTGGCTTCGATCTAGAACCTTCCTCAGTTCAACACAAAAACATACACCATTATAAAAGTCTTAAGTCAGGTTTGGCTTAATATCTACCTAATGGGTCTAATGTGTTATTAGGAGCTTTCCTAGCTACTCCTTAAATCTTAAGCATTGTGTAGCCTATTTGACTCATAAATAGCACTTTAAAAGGAAAAGTGGCCTTTCATTGTTTGTTGATAAAAGACTCAAAATGCAAAATATAGTATGATTAACATAAATTTCAGACAGAGTTAATCAACCATGACTATGGCAATCTTCAGGTGTTCAGGTCTTCATACTATAGGGATAACCAAGCAGTATTGATGTCGACAAAATGATAGCTCCTTAAATGGCAGGTAAAATATCAAATCAGATACTAATACTCATGGACTGTTGAGAAATCAAATCCAAACTTAGAAAATACAAATCATACTAAGTGTTGTGTGTGAGTATTGTGGGGAGCAGCAGCTAGACAGAAAAATGTCTGAGGACTTAAATGGCTTAATCTATTTGGTGTTCATCTAAGGGATATTGAAATTGGGTATAGAGGAAATGGGAATGCTAGTTGCCATTAAGCAGACAAAGGAAAACTGGGGAAGAAACAAAGGACAACAGTATTAACAGAGAGAAAGCCTGTGGATAGTGGCCCTTAAGTGGGTTAATCATGAACTGGCTCTTGACTTTGGCACCAGCTAGTAGCAACATGGTCTGACTTGGCAACTTGTCCAACTTGATGCTGATGGAGACCACCATCAAAGAGACAAGGAAATTAAGACACTGAGAGTTTAGTTCATTTCAGCCAAGATGACACAGAGCCAGAGCTTATATCCCTTGCTTATAAAAGTTTTACTGTTCACTTTGGTCACTACAAAAGTTACCACCTTTACCAAGTATGATGACCTCTAATGAATTACTGAGCCAAACTGTGCCACTGGCAAGACTTGTTTTAGTCCCACACTTTCTATTTAGTTTAGCTTGCTGCTCTCCTTGTACCCCTTACTCTTCCTACACTAGCCTAAATTTTATTCCCAAAGAGCTAGCTCTAAATGACTATTAATTAACTTTAAATAAGCTATGTTGATTAATTGATGGATTGTCTAGTAATGGCTTCCAGTATTCCATTTCCCAGAGTTTTTTTTTCAGTTTTGCAAGGCACTCCTAAAGACTAGAAAGTCCTTAGAAATAAGGAAATGAAGTGTTTACAAAATTTCAGGGACTATGATAGAGAATGAGAGACAGATCTCATTTAGAACTGTCCAACAATTTGAGTCATACTACCTAGGCTTCTTTAAGGACAACTCTGTGTTAAGCAGAGAAGTTAGGCATTTATTTTTTTAAGAGCTGTAGGTGTTATCTTTATTTTTTATTTTTATTTTTACACAGTGCATTTTGATTCATTGTACACAAATGGGGTACAACATTTGCAGGCAAATGGATGGAGCTGGAGAATATCATGCTAAGTGAAATAAGTCAATCACAAAAAAACAAAGTCCAGTTGTTTTCTCTGATAAGTGGATGCTGATACTTAATGGGGTGTGATGAGGGGGTAAGGGAAGAATGGAGGAGTGTTGAATTGTGTAGAGGGAAAAGAGGGGAAGGAGTGGGTGGGGTAAGGAAAGATAGTTAGGCATTTATTGTGCATATACTATTGGCAGAAAGTATTACTGTCATATTTGTTCTTCTTAGCCAACATTTGATTATTTATTATATACATCAATCTCACAAGTCATGCTATTATGATTCTCCTGACTAGCAAATGAGTAAATTAAAATCCAAAGAGGTTAAAGAATTATATGAGAGTTGGAAAATAATAAATGCCATAGCTAACATTGGTACCCAGGTGATTTCTATATTTCATGTTGTTAAAACTGGGAACTAGAAAGACATGAAAAAGAGTTTCTAGCATTGTTAACATCAAGCCACTCATAGTGGAAAAGGCAGTGTCCTCCTTGGGTTCATGCAGTATTTTGCCTCCTCTAGTTACCACCATCCATCTTCATACACTCTATTTTTTTAATTTAATTTGATTCATTGTACACAAATGGAGTACAACAGTTGTTTCTCTGATTTTACACAAAGTAGAGTCACACCATTTGATACACTCTGTTTTTTTAAATGTATATATACTTAATTTTTTTATTTTTGCAGACTGCATTTTGATTCACTGTACACAAATGGGGTACATCTTCTCATTTCTATGGTTGTACATGATGTAGAGTCACACCATTCATGTAATCATACACATACATAGGGTAATAATGTCTGTCTCATTCCACCATTTTTGCATACCCCACCTCGCATTTTCCTCTACATAATCTAACGTTCCTCCATTCTCCTCTCACCTCCCCCCACTCCCATTGTGTATCTTCATCTACTTATCAGGGAAAACATTCAGCCTTTGGTTTTTTGGGATTGGCTTATTTCACTTAACATGATATTCTCCAACTACATCCATTTACCTGCAAATACTATAATTTTATTCTTCTTTATGGCTGAATAATATTCCATTGTGTATATATACCACATTTTCTTTATCCATTCATCTGTTGAAGGGCATCTAGCTTGGTTACACAGTCTAGCTATTGTGAATTGAGCTGCTATAAACATGGATGTGGCTGTGTTACTATAGTATGCTAATTTTAAGTCCTTTGGGTATAAACCGAGGAATGGGATAACTGGGTCAAAAGTTGGGTCCATTCTAAGTTTTCTGAGGACTCTTCACACTGCTTTCTAGAGTGGCTGCACCAATTTACAACTCTACCAGCAATGCATAAGTGTGCCATTTTCCCCACATCCATGCCAACACCTATTATTGCTTGTGTTCTTAATAATAGCCATTCTAAGTGGAGTAAGATGATTGATTTAGAGCATCTGTAGGAATCTTCCTTCATAAGAATACCCAGGACACAGCCTATACCAATATTTAATACCCTCATAGGAGGGCAGGAGTACCAGAGGAACTGAACATTCATGTACACTTTGCCCTACTTCCCTATGATCAGAAGCAATGAGAACATGGTTTCTATTCTCCCCCCTCATTCTATAATTTCCTTTAACCAAAAGTAGCATTGACTAGTGCCAACCTCTGGTCAAGGAATGCCAATATTTCTAATGTTTAATGAGAGCTATTGATTTCAAGGCTCATAATATTCTGGAAGACCCCTGTTGTCAAGAATGGATCATTAACTCTTCACACTGCTGTGAAGGACTGTTGGAAGGATCTCATTAAGGATGCAAAGGTCAAACACTTTGAAATAAGCAATAAGATGACCTCAATTTATCGATAGATATTAATGGGCTACTCTATCACCACTGGAAGTAATGAGCCAATTACTCATCCTACAAATGCTAGAGAGAACTTCTTACTCCCTCTACACCAAAATAAACATGCTTGAGCAGACAATTCAATTCTAGGGACTTCTAAGGCAATCATACCTCCTTATCTTTATAAATCCACTAAAAATAGGGGGATGTCCATTATTGTAGGAATGCTTATGAAGAGGCAGATGAAGAAGGGTAAGGAAAGAATTCAGACACCAAATTTAAATTGGAAATTTTAAGTTACTTTCTTCTAAGTTTTTGCAACCAGAATTCACATATAAAATAAATGATGGGCTAGAGCAAGAAAAATATTCCTCCAGTGTCCAGATACTAATCCCTGAAGATTCTTCTTTTAGAAATAGATTAATTATTGGGGGCTTAAGGTTATGGTAACTATTAATACAAGGATCCCATGGTTAGGAGGATGGTGATGATAAATTCATGATGTTATAAAGCATTCATGGAAACCACTCTTGTTATTTAATCATAGTGTTAGAATATTTCATTTTGATTAGGCCAAAGAGTTCTTGTATTTCAAGCTTCCACTTGCCTCACCAATCTCCTCTACAGTGCCCCTGATAGAGCTCCAAGAGATTACTGGGAACTCCTTTCCAAGCAGACCAAAGTGCTGCAGGTGTTTCCAATTGAATCTGGATTGACCTCCCTGGAACCTCTACTGCTTGGCTTTGGTGCTGTCCCCCGAAGTTACAATCTAGAATTAAAATAAATAATCAGTCCTTGACATAAAAGAAAATAGTGTTTACACATATGCCATATCTATCTATCTATCTATCATCTATCTATCTATCTATCTATCTATCTATCTATCTATCTATCTATTTATGTGTGTATATATATGTATAAGTATATATATATAATTTTAAAGCCCTTAAAAATATTTGGTGAGAAACTGGACCCCTTGTGTATTGCTGGTAGGAATTTAAGATGGTGTAGTCACTGTAGAAAAAAAGTATGGTTGTTCCTCAGAAAACATACAATTACTATATGACCCAGAAATTCCACTTCCAGGAATGTACCCAAAAGAAATGAAAGCAGCAACTAGAATGGATGTGTGTACTTCCACGCTCACAGCAACATTATTCACAACAGCCAAAAAGTAGAAGCAACCCAAATGTCTAGGAACAAATGGATGAATAACCAAAGTGTATCTATGCAATGGAATATTATTCAACTTTAAAAAGGAATTCTGATACATTGCTGCCATATGGATGAAGTATTTCACCTCCTCTAGTCACTACCACTCATCTTCATATACTCTATTGATTGAGGAACTTACGCTAAGTGAAATAAGCAAAGAAACTTAATAGACATTTTTCAAAAGCAGTATAAAAATGGCCAAAAGGTATAAAAAGTTGCTTAGAATCACTAATTCTCAGGGAAATGGAAATCAAAGACACAATTAGACATCAATTACATCCAACAACAACAAAAGACAAGTGTTGGCCAGGATGTTGAAGAAAAGGAAACCTTGTAAACATTGGTGAGAATGGTAAGAAAAGAAGCCACTATAGAAAACAATGTAGAAGTTTCTCAAAAAATTAAAAATAGAACTACCATATAATCCAACAATCCCATTTCTTTTCTTTTTTTTATTTGCTTATTGATTCATTGAGCACAAATGGAGTACAGCTATTGTTTCTCTGGTTGTACACAAAGTAGAATCACATCATCTGTGCATTCATACATGTACACAGGGCAATGATGTCTGTCTCATTCTGTTATTATTCTTACACCCCTCATCCCGACTCCACCCCTCCCTTCCCTCTATGCAATCTATCCTTCCTCCATTTTTGCCTCCCTTCCATCCTGCATTATGCATCATCATTCACTTATCAGAGAGATCATTCGGCCTTTGGATTTTTGGGATTGGCTAATCTCACTTAGCATGACAGTCTCCAGCATCATCCATTAACCTGCAAATGCCATAATTTTATTCTTCTTTATGGCTGAGTAACATTCCATTGTGTATATATACCACAGTTTCTTTATCCATTCATCTATTGAAGGGCATCTAGGTTGGTTCCACAATCTAGCTATTGTGAATTGAGCAGCTATGAACATTGAAGTGGCTGCATCACTGTAGTAATCTGATTTTAAGTCCTTTGGGTAAAGGCCAAGGAGTGGGATAGCTGGGTCAAATGGTGGATCCATTCCAAGTTTTCTAAGGAATCTCCACACTGCTTTCCAGAGTGGCTGCACCAACTTGCACTCCCACCAGCAATGTATGAGTGTATCCTTTTCCCCACATCCTCGCCAACACCTGTTGTTGCCTGTGTTCTTGATAAAAGACATTCTAATTGGGGTAAGATGAAATCTTAAGGTGGTTTTGATTTGCATTTCTCTTATAACGAGTGATGTTGAACATTTTTTCATAAATCTGTTGATTGCTTGTAGAGCATTTGACTGCAACAATCCCATTTCTACCTACAAATCCAAAATAATTGAAATCAGCATCTTGAAGGGATAGCTCCATGCCCATATTTACTGCAACATTATTAATAATAACCAAGACATGGATGCAACCTAAATGTCCATCAACAAATGAATGCATAAAGAAAATGTGCTGTGTACATATGGGATATTATTATACTTTAAAAAGAAGAAAATCCTATCATTTGTGACAACATGGATGAACCTGGAGGGCATTGTACTAAATAAAATAAGCTGGATACAGAAGACAAATACTACATGGTACCACTTATATAACCAACTGAAGAAATCAAACTCACAGAAGCAAAAGGTAGAAGAATAGTTGATGGAGGTCAGTCATGCAAGATGAGTAAGTCCCAGAAATAGCTCCTGTAGTCAGTAAGACTACATGTTATACTTAATATTTGGCTATGAAGACATATCTTAAATGAGTGATCTTGTCACAAAATAGCAAATAAATTAATAGAGTGGAAGGAAATATGTGGAGGGGATTAACTTGTTTATAAGCTAGATTGTGGTGTTGGTTTCATAGGTGCATACTTATCCCCAAACTTATTAATTTGTATACACTAAATATGTACAGCTTTTTGTGTGCTAATCATACCTCAATTAGTGTTTTTAAGGTAAAATGGTGGTTGTCAGAGTCTTAATAATGGGTCATGGGAAGTTATTTTTTTTAACAAGTTCAGAGTTTTATTTGGGGAACATGAAAACTTCCAGATGGTGGTGGTGTTGGTACAACAGTGTGAATGTACCTAATGCCATTAAACTGGACACTTAAAAATGGTTTAAATGCTAGGTTTATGTTATGTATATCTTACTATAATTGGAAAAAATGGTGAAATTAGAAAAATACCTGGAGTTTAGTTAACAGTAAAAAGCAAACAACATAAACCCTAAATGGTAGCCCCCCAAAATAAAGACCCATGTCTATACAGCAAGAAAACTGTACCCAACTTTAACTGTGGCTAGGCCAGGACCAAGTATAGCCAACTCTGTTATCTCTTTGATCTAGATGGGATATTTTAATAAGCACAGACTTAATTGAATAACAAGACAATGGTACTTCCTGAATGATTGCAATATGCAATGCACTGCTCTAAGCAACCCCTATCTATTAACTTATTTAATCCTCCCTATGATCCCATGAAGTAACAATATTAGCCTTATCTTACTGAGGAAAAAGTGAAGAATGAATATCCCACAGCATTATGTGGCCTCTAAACTTTTAATACATAGTATTAGTCCAAGATATTTTTTCTTTCTCAAAAGCAGTTTCCCATTCAATAGTCCACCATTGCTGTGATTCCTTATTCTGCTTTCTACTTTACTTATCATTCCTCTAAGCTTGAAATAAAGATATAAAAGTAAGCTATCAGGTCTTCCCATATGTGAAGCACACTGAAGAGAACAGACATTGCTGCTCACATGATATACATATTTATCTCCTCCAGGGTCATTTGGTGCCTCAAGTCAACCAATATTGTGACATAGGGTGGGTATAGGAGTAAGCCTGTTCAATCTCATTCTAAATCATCTTCCTCATTTATACATCACTTTAATTAAATATAGCTACTCCTTTGAGAATAAGTTTTAATAAGTAGAGATTGTCTTGATTGAACTTGGGGAGGAAAATGTCCACTGATCAAGTGAGGGCTGCTGAAAAGTAACCAGGCAAATACTAAACTCTGATTGCCTTGCTTGGGATTTTGCCTCAGGCCCACCCTGCCAATATGTTTGCACTCCAGTTTTGTCACTGGAAGCCCTCTCTCTGTACCTCAGCTGGATCTTCTTCCAGGTCCAGTTAATAAGATTGTAGAGGTAGTACTCAAAACTTCAGCCTCCGAATCTGGCAGGAAGACAACCAAAACAATGAGAGATCACAATAGCATTTTAGGAGAAGAGTGACTGAAGGAAACTATGTAATGTTTGGAGAAGAAAAGATTCAGTGCCATGAGGCCTTGTTCATAATGGCAATAGCAATGATTATATTAAGTGTCATGAACTGACCCAAAGACTGAATATTTATCATTTCTTTTGATTTTTATAAAATCCCTATAAATAAGGCAGGGAACATAGCTAGTATTGTTCCATATTGTATCTCCAGTGCCTACCATGGTGCTTGTATACACTTTAGCATTCAGTAAACCCTTGTGAGAGGGAAGCAAGGAGGAAGAAAGGAAATAAAACTTAGGCATATATAACTCCAGGGCCTGTTCCCTTAACCACTAAGTTATACTATAATATTGCTGTGGGCTGCCAGAACCACAGTTTCACCAACACCCTGGATCAGTCATCTGGGTTGTTCACATAAAACCCAGTTCCATGTGCTGTGTCAAAACAGGCAAAGCAACAACAGGCAGAGTTCCTAAGGTACCCTATGTAATGCTGTCTTACTGGCTTTGCCTCCCCCTACCATCCAATTCTAGGCAGCTTTGTTACAACTGGAACACACATTCTAACAAAACATCCTAACCACAAGGCAGGCCTAGGCGGTGGGTTGCATAGCAGTCTCACAACTTTCTTGAAAAGCAGATGCATCAATGTACTCTTCCTGTACTTCAGCAGTCTTATAGTCTTAATAACAAAAAATATCTATTTTCCCTCTGTCTCTCTGTTTTAATTGGCTCTTTCTAAGCTCCTTAATGGCTCTGCCATGAAAAACCATTAAAATTAAAAGAACAGTTTCCTGATTAAATCCTTTCCCTGCACTTCCAAGCCTTCAGTTATCTATTTATGACTGTGCACTTCATTTTACTAAGTTCTATTTCTAGGCCACTAATATCATATCATGCAGAGAGAGATGTATTCAGCATTCCATGTGGTGTCATTTTCTGAAGGAGGTGAAGTCTCATCTCCAATGCCTTACTATTCATTTTTACAGAGTTTTACAACATACAAACCAACTGTTTTCAAAAAAGAGCTCCCTTCTGTTCTTATCGTTTCTATTTATGGACTCTAATGGTGAAGAGTGAATGTATATCCCATGATACTGTTCTAAAAAAATCCCTTTCCCTTAGGGAAAATGTGATGTTCTCCAGGACTTTGTGAAATCTAAGCTAAAAGGCAAAGTTTTGTTCTTGAGATCACACAGGAGCCAAAAAATCTAAGGCCTCTTATCAAGAGCACTTTTTCCTCCTTAAATGGGATGCCCTGAAACTCACCTGAAAATTTCCATGGAGACTTTAAAGAATGCAAATTAACTAAGTAGGTTAACTGATTTGTGTTGCTCTCTTTGAGGAATTCCCACAGTCTAGGAAGGGCTCAGCTTGAATCTGGGATGATAAAAGTCAAAGATTAATAAACTTCAGGAAAGCAGTCAGCTAAATTTTAGAAAATATAATGGAAATGCAGTAATGTACATGAAATTCAAATATCGGCTCTGTGTGTCAATCTTCAGTGTTCTTATTACATTGAACTAAGTCATACAGAACTTACCATGACTGCATGCTATCACTCTATCAAGGTTATATTGTATAAAGTGATTTAGACATTATACAATTTATCATTAAATAAGCTGTAATATATGCCAGGCACTGTGCAATGTGTTTTTCATTTATTCATTTTTTAACACTTACAATAACACTATTAAGTAGGTACTATCACTATTCCCATTTTATACATGAGGAAGCTTGTTTTAGTCAGCTTTTCATGACTGTGACTAAAAGACCCCATGAGAACAATTGTAGAGGGGGAAGACTTTATTTGGGGGCTCACGGTTTCAGAGATCCCAGTTCATAGATAGCTAGCTCCATTCTTAGGGCTCAAGGTGAGGCAGAACATCATGGTAGAAGAGTGTGATGAAAGGAAGCAGCTCACATGATGATCAGAAAGCAGAGAGAGAAAGACTCCACTTTCCAGATACAAAATATGTACACCAAAAGTTTGCTCCCAATTACCCACCTCCTGCAGCCACACCCTACCCACCTTCAGTTACCATTTGGTTAATTGCGTCGGTGGAATAATTCACTTATTTGGTTAAGGCTTTCATCACCAATCATCTCACTTCCAAATGTTCTTGCATTGTCTCAAATAGGAGTTTTGGGGGGACACCTAATATCTAAACCACAACAAAGCTGAAGCAGAGAGAGGTAAATAACTTTCTGCATGATCACAACTTTGTAAGTGATGGAGGTCAGATTATAGCAGGTCTTTTTGACTGAAAATGTATTATTATTATTATTAATTTTGGTACCAGGAATTGAACCTATGGGCACTTAACCACTGAACCACATCCCCACCTCTTTTATTTTTTTTCATTTTGAGACAGGATCTCTCTAAGTTGCTTAGGGCCTTGCTAAGATGCTGAGGCTATCATGGAACTCATGATCTTCCTGCCTCAGTCACTCAGACTGCTGGAATTACAGGTGTGCACCACTATGCCTAGCCAAACATCATATTATTAAAACCTCTCCTATAATGCCTTCTTATGAAGGGTTTAAGAAAGTTAGGTGAAAAAAATCGAGACACTAAATGACTTTGGTTGACTTGTTTACGCAGAAAAATGATATCCATGAAACCAAATGTCCTAAGGTAGTTTGAGAGAAAAGAGATTCATCCTAATATCTAGGAAAACTTCTTTGGGAAAAATATGCAGCAAGAAGAGGATAATCTCCAGAAGAGACAGATCTATAGAGGGAAAAGGATATATAGGAAGGAGGAAATGGGGAGTGCCTGTTAACAGGTATGTGGGTCTATTGAAGACAATGACAATGATCTGGAAGTAGATCATGGTGATTACATAGCTGAATATACTAAAAACCACTGAGTTCAACCGTTTAGAGGGGATAATTTTATGGTGTCTCAATTATATTTCAGTAAAGCTGTTTTAAAAACAAGAGTTGAGAACGAAATCAGAAGGTTTAAGGACATGTTGGCAGAAACTTACCTAAAGTATAGAGTTGTATAAAGGACAGATACTGAAAGTTTTTTGGTGAGCTACTTTTCTGAAGACACCAGAATCCCTACTTCCAAGCTTGCTTGGACATTTAGAAGATAGTAGTACTGTCTGGCCACACTCTAGCACCTCCCTTGATCATTTGAGTGTGGTGGGATTTGGTGGGGAAAAGAGTACACAGTTACATTGAACTTGCTTCCTTACGGTGCATTTTGTAAACAGGCTGATGCCATTTCTAGCCCAATCCTGTTTGTGAAAATCTAATTGGTACAACATCCTAGAGTGTTATGTTGCCATCACCAGGAATCTCAGAACAGTGTTCTAAGAACTGATATCAAAGGTCTTAGAGCCTATATAGAACACAGTACAGTCTTTCAGACTGTCATATCACATGGGGGCTTGGATACCTGCCACACCTGGAAGGTTCTTGAAAGAGGGAGACTAAAAAATACCTCTTTCCCAAAGAGACTAAAAAGTACCTCTTTCTCCCAAAGACTTTCAAATACAATGAACAATGTTCCATAAGTCATTCTCTTCCCTGAACACAGATTAGAATATTTATGGTTATGTCTTCACATAGTACACACCCAGAATTTCTGGTAATTTGACCTGTTTTTAAGCAGCCTAAATTGTTCCCTTTATCAGTATCAAGACTATAGTAATGCTCACTTTCTCCCTTGATGAAGGTGCCAACTTAATTGATGCCTTAGGTAGATGACAGCTATACTGACATTCAGTCTCTCTAAATGGCTCTTTATGTTGAATATTATCCTAATTCCTAGAAACAATCTTATGAAGAGCTCAGGGATCTTACTATTTTAATCAATTACTAAAAGATAAACTGTGACCAATTTGGGAAACTTATCTCAAAACTATGCTTTGAGACATGATCCTGCAAGCAAAACAATATCTGAGTGTAATAGTGATTAGGGAGACATCTAAAACCAAATATGTCTCTTAAATTGGCCACTCCCAGTAGTCCTGTTTCCTAACACTGCACAAGTTCATCTATACAAAGAGCAATGACTTATTAAGAAACACAGGGTCATGAACATCTCTATACAAATAATTATTTTGTGACTCTCTTCATTGAACTCCATTTCAACTAATGGCAGTTTGGAATCATAGCATCATCCATTAATTTCAAGTGTAATTTCCACTGGCTTTGCAGTAGATGCTTTGATTTAACCTTTGACCTCAATGCCACAAGTCCCCATTCTTAGCGAACTGAGAGCAACGTTCTAGTCTAATATTTGTCAAAATGTTACATGTTTTCAGGCCATGCAAATCAATGAGGTCAATTTATAAAGCATCTCCAGTATCCATTGCTACTGCAAAATGTTTATTTGTAATGGGGATAAGTTAAAGGAGCACAGCCTAGTGTTGTGACCCTACATTTTATTCCATTAAATCTTAAACACAATGAACCAAATGATGTTTTATTTTTTTATTTGTATTACAGCTTTATAATTATACATAGTAGTTGGGTTCATCCCAAAAAACTCACATGTGCATGGAAATCAATTGCCGTTCTATGATCCCTCCTGTTCCTTCTCCTATCTCCCTCCCATCCTCTCTCCCCTCTCCTAGTCTCTTTACTCTACTCTACTAGGCTTCCTTTCACTTAAATATTAATTTATATTTAATTGGCTTCTTACATTATCCTATACTTCCCTTCCCCTTTTCTTTATTTTACTCTACTTTCTGCATAGTAAAAAAATACAGTCAACTTTTGAATTTCTGAGTTTAGCTTATTTCACTTAGCATGATATTCTGCAACTCCCATCCATTTATCAGCAAATGCCATAATTATATTCATTTGTATGGCTGAGTAGAACTTCATTGTGTGTGTGTGTGTGTGTGTATAATCACAATTTCTTAATCTATTCACCTATTGATGGGCATCTGGGTTTATCCCATAATTTAGTCATAGTTAATTGTGTTACTGTAAACATTGAGGTGGCTATATTGCTGTAATATGCCAATTTTAGATATCTGGGGAAAATACCAAGGAGTAGACTATCTGGATCATATAGTGGTTCCATCCCAATATTTTTGAGGAAAGTCCACACTGTTTTACATTGCGGTTATACTAGTCCACAGTCCCACCAATAATGCACAAGTGCACCTTTTCCCCCAAAATCTAGCCAGCATTTATTGTTTTTAATATTCTTGATCATTATCATTTGAACTGGAGTGAGATGAAATTTTTCTACATATAGCTATCCGGTTTTCCTAGCACAATTTGTTACAATATATTTTTGACATCTTTGTCAAATATCAATTGTAAGTACGTAGATTTGTCTCTGTGTCTTCTCTTGTGTTCCATTAGTCATCATGTCTATTTTGATGCTAATACCATGCTGTTTTTATTATTCAGTTCTGTAGTATAATTTCAGATCAGGTATTGTGATGCCTCCTGCTCTGCTTTTCTTGTAGAGCAATTGCTTTGGCTATTCTGGCTCTCTTATTCTTCCAAATGAATTTAAGAATTGTTTTTTCTAATTCTGTGAAGAATGTCATTCGTCTTTTGAGGAGGATTACATTGAATCTGTCTATTGCTCTTGATAGTATGGCCATTTTGACAATATTGATTCTGCCTATCCAAGAGCATGGGAGGTCTTTCCATCTTCTAAGGTCATCTTCCTTTTCTTTCTTCAGTGTTCTATAAGTTTCATTATAGAGCTCTTTTACAACCTTATTAGATTAATTCCCAAGTATTTTTTGAGGTTGTTGTGAATGGGATCGTTTTCCTGATTTCTTCCTCAGCTGAATCACTGTTGGAGTATAGGAAGGCTATTGATTTATGGGTGTGGATCTTGTATCCTGCTACTTTGCAAAACTCTTTTATAATCTCTAGAAGTTTTCTGTTGGAGTTTTTGGGTCTTCTAGATATAGGATCTTATGGAAGGCAAAAATATAGTTGACTTCTTTTCCTATTTTATAACTCTAAGTCCTTTTCCTGCCTGTTCACTCAGGCTAATGTTTTGAGGATCCTATTGATAGGATTGGTGAGAGTGGACAGACTTGTGTTGCTCCTGGTTTTAGAGGAAATGCTTTTAGTTTTTCTCTATTAAGTATGATGTAGGATTGGGGATTTATCATAAATGGCCTTTATGATATTGAGGTAGGTTGCTTTGATCCCTAGCTTCTCCACTGTTTTTAACATAAATGGGTGTTGGATTTATCAAGGACCTTTTCTACATCTATTGAGATACTCATGTGATTTTTGTCCTTTATTCTGTTTAAGTGGTGAATTACATTTATTGATTCATGTATGTTGAACCAACTTTGCATACCTGAAATGAAACCATTTGATCATGGCATATTAGTTTTGTTGTGTTTTTTTAATGCTGTTTGGTAATATTTTATAAAGGATTTTTCATCTGTGTTCAGCAGGTCTGTAGTTTTATTTTATTGATGCTTATTTGTCTTTTTTTCAGGTTTATACTGGATTCATAGAATGCATTTGGGAGTGTTCCCTCACTTTCAATTTCATGGAATCATTTGAGAAAGACTGGTGTTAGTTCTTTTGTAAAGGTCTGGTAGAAATCAGATGAGAATCCATCAGGTCCTGGGCTTTTCTTTTCTGGAAGGCTTTTAATTGCTATTTCAATTCCATTACTTTTAGTCTGCTTAGGTTTTCTATGTCTTCCTGATTCAGTTTGGGCAGGTCACAGCTGGCCAGAAATTTTTCAGTCACCCATATTTTCCAGTTTATTAAAGTATACGTTTTCAAACTAGGTTCAGATGATCCTCTGGAATTCAGAAGGATCCATGGTGATATCTCCTTTTCATCTCTGATCTTGTTGATGTCTGTCTCCTCACTCCTCCTTTTGGTTAGTTTGTCTAAGGGTTTGTCAATCTTATTTATCTTTTCAAAGAACCAACCCTTCATTGCATTGATCCTGTATATAGTTTTCTTATTCTCAATTTCTTTGATTTCTGTTCTGATCTTAAATATTTCTTGTCTTCTGCTGGATTTGGAATTTGTTTATTATTCTTTTTCTAAGTTCTTGAGGTGGAACATAAGCTTATTCATGTGGGCTTTCTCTAATTTTTTAATGTAGACACTCAATGCTATAAATTTTTCCTCATAGAGCTGCTTTAACACTATCCCAGAGATTTGGATATGCTGCATTTCTGTTCTTATTCCTTTTAAGAATTTCTTTATTTCTAGTCTCATTTCTTCTTTGATCCATTCTTCATTTAAGAGCATATTGTCCAGTCTCCATTTTTATGTGGCTTCTATTATTTTCCTTGCTGTTAATTTCTAGCTTCACTCCACTATGATCTGATAGGACACATGGGATTATATTAATTTTTTGTATTTGCTATTTGCTTTGTGGCCAAGAATATGATCTATTTTGGGAAAAGTTAAATGTTCAGCTAAGAAGAAGGTAAATTCTGCTTTTCTGGGGTGGAATATTCTGTAGATTTTCATTAGGTCCATTTGATTTATATAGTGTTGCTTAGGTGGAAGATATCTTTATTTATTTTACATTTATATGACCTGCATATAGGCAGTAAGGTATACTGAAATCATGGAGCATTTTTCCATGTAATTGGTTGTATTGACATTTGGGGCATAAATGTTTACTATCATTATTTTTTCTTGTTGGATTGCTCCCTTTACTAGGATATAGTGGCCTTTGTCTCTTCTGATTAAGTTTTGCTTCAAATATGCCTTGTCAGATCTGAGAATAGGTATTCCTGCTTGTTTCCTTGGTCCATATGCATGAAATATTTTTGCCATCCTTTTACTTTCAGCCTGTGTATGTCTTTGCCTATAAGATGAGTCTTAGGGGACTTGAGTGAAAATATAAGGGGAAATATTGACTGGGAAATCTCAGTTCCCCATCTTAATTCCTGTTTCATCAGAGAAATGTTATTATTATATGTTTTATCTATTAAGACTCCATAGAATATTTCACTTGAAAAAAGGAAATTCCACTGGTAAAAACAAATAATTTCATAACCCATTGTTGCAATCCATCCATGATCATGTATGGAATCTCTAAGTAGTGAAATTGGAGAGACAAGGAAAGGTTCCTGCTCAAAAACACATGGCTGTACTTGCTTTATGTGTATTTATTACATTCCTTTTTGAAATAGCTTTGTTCAGTCCAAAGCACAGTTAAGTACTTTCAGATAATCATAATTATAAAGAAGGAAATAAAACAGAATAATGGAAAAGAGTAACCATAGTAGTAGATGAAGGGATTATTGTAGATGGGGTGGTGGTCAGGGAAGACTTGCAAGGAAATAATATTTGGAATGAGATGGTTTGAAAAGCAAAACAATGCAATTGGAACTCATGGAACCAATGCAAGACATGTTAAGTGACACAAGTTGAAATCAGAGAATTAGTTTATGTAACAGCTAAGTGATTTTAAGCATGGCTTGATTAACATTGACAGAAGACAAGTCCTGGGGTTCATTGTGAAGGAAAGTAATAAAGGAATTGGGAAAAGCATTAAGGATACCTATTACAGTAGTTCATGTAAACAGTTATGGTAACTTGAATTAGATTGTTAACAGCAGAGATTAAGAAAAGTAGACCAGACGAGATTGGGCATGTTACACAATGGAATATTACTCAACCATAAGGAATAAAATTATGGCATTTGCAGGTAAATGGACGATGTTGGAGACTGTTATGCTAAGTGAGATTAGCCAATCCCAAAATCCAAAGGCCAAATGGTCTCTCTGATAAGTGAATGATGATGCTTAATGTGGGGTGGAAGGGTGGCAAGAATGAAGGAAGGATAGATAGCATAGAGGGAAGGGATGGGTGAGGTCGGGATGGGGGGTAAGAATAATAACAGAATGTGTGACAGACATCATTGCCCTGTGTACATGTATGAATGCACAGATGGTGTGACTCTACTTTGTGTACAACCAGAGAAACAATAGCTGTACTCCATTTGTGCTCAATGAATCAAAATTAAATAAATTAAATTTAAAAAAAAAAGAAAAGAAGACCCATGTCTACTTTAGAAGCAGAATTGAAAGTATGTGGTGATGGATAGAATGTGGGTTTTGAGAGAAATGACGGTTATTCTTGTGTTTTAGCATTAAGCATTTGGGTAAATTGGCAGTGCTATTAAAGGAGATGAAAAATATTGTGTAATGAGTAAACTGGTTTGACCAGGGTCAAAGGGAGGAGTAAGGCAAGTAAATTGCTTTAACCATATTTTATTTGTGGTATCTATTGGACATCCAGGAGATGAAAATAAGCCAATGGTATACAGGTATCTGGGGCACTATGGAAATATATGTGTAGAAATCATCAGCATACAAGTGATAAAAAGAAGCTATAGAATTAATGAGATAGCCTACATAATGAAGTATAGATGGATAAGAGAAGACAAGTCACAATTACACCCTAAGTAACCTCAACTTTTAGAGGCCAAGGAAAGGGGAGCCAACAAAGGAGCAAATAATAAGAAATCTTTCAGAAAGGAAAACCAGGAGAGAGTGGTATCATGAAGGTGTAGAAAGGATAGTGTTTCAGGATGGAGGGTATGGTCCCTGTGTCAAAAGTTTCTGAGCTGGGTGCAGTGGTGCATACCTGTAATCACAGTGGTTTGGGAGGCTGAGGCAGGAGGATCACAAGTTCAAAGCCAGTCTCAGCAATTTTTGAGGCCCTGTCTCAAAATTTAAAAATTTTAAAGAAGGCTGGGGATGTAGTTCAGTGGTTACATGCACCTGGATTCAACCCCTGGTACCAAAAAAAAAAAAAAGGAAAAAAAATTTCTGAGAGGTCAAGTGAAATAAAAATAGAAAAGTGACTGTAGAATTTCAAGCTTCAACCAATGGGTAGGAAGATTTTGGGGAGGGGCAAGTAATTATGATTTTTCCACTCTGTTTGAAATCTTGTCACTTGACTAGTCACTTAATTTTTGAGGTATAAGAACACTTATGAGTAATGGAAGATCTGATAAAATAATTGGAGAGGAAATTGTAAGGAGAAAGCAGTGCAAACATTTTCTCCTTCACAATTGCTTACTTAATACTGTCATGTAGCCAGGGAATAGCTAGCCAAGTAAAATTTAATAGATCAAGTCTTTGATTTCTGGAGAGCTAAAGGCAATATCATCACCACAGATGTAACTAGAGAAAGACATACTTCCTCTGTCACCCCAGGAGAAGAGCACAAGTGCGCAAGTCAATAAAGATAGATTCAAAATGTGCACAGATAACTCCTAATATTAACCCTGTGCTAAGATTCAAATAACTGCAGTAGAAATGTGTGTAGGCAATTTAATAACATGTTGTATAGCTAAGGAAAACAACATAGAAGCTCCAGTTCCTTATATGTTTTGTAACATATCTGATCATCTCCTGATGTACTGCTTATCTTGCTGACTCACGTTTAGTCAGCCTTTTTCCATTGACTTAGCTTTTTCTCGGTATATATTTTCTAACACATGGTAGAGAAAAGAATTCGGATTGAAACTGGAGACAAAGTTACATTTATAATTACAACTGGGAATTCAGCATTGTCTTATTTTAAAATAGAGTCCTTCCACAACTGTTGGTATAAGTTCTGCATGTTGAAATTAATGCAGATCGATTCACTCATTGTAATATGGAGGGGAGTGTGTGTGTGTGTGTGTGTGTTTGTGTGTGTACGTGTGTGAAGTATTTGTGTACAGACACTCTAAAATATAAGCATGCTGTACATTTGAGAAATAAAATATGTAAGGGCTACAGAGTGCTTACCTAACATGTGCAAGGCCCTGAATTCAAACCTCAGCACTGAAAAATGAAAAAAGAAAGAGAGAGAGAGAGAGAGAGAGAGAGAGAGATATGAAATATTCAGAATGATCAGCTTAGCTACATTTAATTTCATTAATAACCATGCATTTGATTCAAACTTTATTTGTACATATATCTTTCAAAAAATAATTTTATGTATACCCCTATTTTTAAAGACAAAATACATTTATGTAGTTTCAGCATTTTTCCTTATGTCTATTAGGAATCTTATTTAATGATTTCTTAGGCCATAAATGACTCTTACACAAGGTCAACCCCAATAATCTTATATAAGAAACTCAATTATACAAGAAAGTTTGGAGGAGTATAATTCATATGCCCTCTTGCCAAAAAGGCCCTTGTTTTGGGTTTTTTTATATTGTCCTAAAATAATACATTATAATAAAATACATCCCTCTGCCTTCATGTAAACTTTTGTATTGTACTGTTGTAAATGCATCTACGTGAGGCAATCCCTCTCCCTTCTAATTATCTGAAAGCTGGGAAACCAGATCTGGAAGGCTTATGACAAGAGAAGAATAACAGTAAATAGATATCAGCAAGGTTTCAGGACTCAAGATCACCATAGAAGGATCAATCATAGCTTTATAAATAAACTATTGAAATATGGAAACCAAAATAAAAAACCAAAGCCATTTACAATTGCTCTAATGAAAATGACATATGAAGGTGTACACTTAACAACATACATTGGGTTTACATAATGAAAACAAAACGCTCATGAGATCAGCCAATCCCAAAAATCCAAAGGCCGAATGGTCTCTCTGATTAATGAATGATGATGCATAATGTGGGGGGAAGGGTGGCAAGAATGGAGGAAGGATAGATAGCATAGAGGGAAGGGAGGGGTGGGGGCGGAGTGGGGGGTAAAAATAATAACAGAATGTGTGACAGATACCATTGCCCTGTGTACATGCATGAACGCACAGATGGTGTGACTCTACTTTGTGTACAACCAGTGAAACAATAGCTGTACTCCATTTGTGTTCAATGAATCAATAAGTAAATAATAATTAAAAAACGCTCATGAAAGAAATCAAAGATATAAATGGAAAGTCAAACCATGCTCATAGATTGGAATGCTCAGCATAGTAAAGGTCAGTTTTCCCCGAATCAACTTAAGTTGGGTTCAAGTTGATAGTGATTTCTATTAAAATTCCAATACAGTTGTGTTACACACAAATGAGCTTATTTTAAAAATTTACATAAAAGACACAGAATGGCTAAAATAACTTCGATTTTAAAAGAATAAAGTGAGTTGGCATACTGGCCCATACCTCTAATCCTAGCTGCTCGGGAGGCAAGGAGAGGAATATTGCAAGCTCAAAGCCAGCCTCAGGAACATAGCCAACCACTAAAAACTTAATAAGACCCTGCCTAAAAATACAAAATAAAAAGGGCTGGGAATGTTGCACAGTGGTTAAGGACTCCTGGGTTCCGTCTCTGGCACAAAAATAAATAAATAAGTAAATAAAATAATAAAGTGAGAGAAATCACTCTACTTGATATGAAGTCTTAGTATATAGCTGAAGTAATTAAGACAGTATTGCAATACTGGAAGGATGGACACAAATCAAGGAAAAAGAACCAAAAAGCCAGAAATAGATCCATACAAATATGCCTAAATGATTTTTGACAGGCACAAAAACAATTCAATGGAGAAAAAGTAGCCACATTCCAGAAAGAAGGAACCAATATGCAAAGTCAAGGAATCAAGAGAGCATAGCAGTTACTGGGGCTATAAGGAGTTCCAGTGAGAGGAGTGTTAGCAGGCATAGATGGTTGAACAGGAAGGGCCTTTAATTTCATGCTTTTCTATCCACATTTATCATAAGAACAAGAAGAAGCCATTGTCAATGCTGGGGTCAGACTGATCACTTACTTACTAGCTGTGACTTTAGGAGTATTTAATCTTTCTGAGTCTCAGTGAACTCCTCCAAGCTCATTCTATGAAGCTACTATCACTCTGATACCTAAACCAGACAAAGACACATCAAGGAAAAAAAAACTTCAGAACAATATTGCTGATGCACATAGATGCAAAAATTCTTGACAAAATACTAGCAAACTGCAAACAAAAACATATTAAAAAGATAATGCACCATAATCAAGTGGGGTTCATCTCAGGGATGCAAGGTTGGTTCAACATACAGAAATCAATAAACCTAATTCACCACATTAATACACTTAAAGACAAGAATCACATAATCTTATCAATAGATGCAGGAGAAGCATTTGACAAAACTCAGCATTCTTTCATGCTCAAAAACACTAGAAAAACTAGGAATAATAGGAATATACCACAAGATCATAAAAGCTATATGTGCTAACTTCAAGGCCAACATCATTCTTAATGGGGAAAAATTGAAAGCATTCCCTTTAAAAGTTGGAACAAGATACAGATACCCTCTTTCACCACTTCTATTCAACATAGTCATTGAAACCCTAGTCAGAGCCAGAAACAGACATCAGTCTCAGCTCAGGGCAGAGGAGTGAGAGTTCCAAACCTGGGATGTCAGCCCAGCATGCTCCCATGGGACCTCCACGGGGGTGGTGGACACAACCCAGAGGTGAGAGTCTTCAGCATGGGAAGCAGGCACAGAGGAGAGGACACTTGGGTCATCCTCTCTGGGGGACCCAGCTCAGAGGCTTGGGTTCAGATCAGCCAGTCCCACGAGAGTTCCTGGTTGGGGAGGCAGATCCAGAGACAGATATCAGGCTCAGCTCAGTGCAGATGAGTGAGAGTTCTGTACCTGGGACGTCGCGCTAGAGTGCTCCCATTGTACCTCCACAGGGGCAGCCAACACAGTGTAGAAGCAGGAGGCTTCAGTGTGGGGGAAGCAGGCACAGTGTGGACACATGAGGCTTCCCAGCCAGGAGGCTGAGCCCAGAAGCCAAGTCTTAATCCAGCCTGGTCCCAGCTCGCAGTCTAGAGGTACTGAAGACTAGGAGGTGAGATACTGACAACCTGCAGGGACGCCAAAGGTCTATAGGGGGGGAGCTACAATACCTCAGATTCCCACAGATAGAAGGGAAGATAAATGAGCAAAATGAGAAAACAGGGAAAGAAAATGTCTCAAAAAAAACCTAGATGCTGCATCAACAGAATCCAGTGATAATATGGCAGAAGAAATGTCAGAAAGGGTGGTCAGAATGTACATAATTAAAATGATCAGAGAAGCAAATGATGAGATGAGAGAGAAAATGCAGGAAATGAATGATCACACCAAGCAACAGTTAAAAGAACAGATGCAGAAAGCAGAAGATCATTTCAATAAAGAGATAGAGATGTTGAAAAACAACCAAACAGAAATACTTGAAATGAAGGAAACAATAAACCAAAATAAAAACTCAATAGACAGCAAAACCAACAGGCTAGATCACCTGGAGGACAGAACTCAGACATTGAAGACAAAATATTTAATCTTGAAAACAAAGTTGACCAAACAAAGAAGTTGGTAAAAATCCCTGAACAAAGCCTACAAGAATTATGGGATATCATGAAAAGACCAAATTTAAGAATTATTGGGATTGAGGAAGGCACAGAGATACAAACCAAAGGAATGAATAATCTATTAAATGAAATAATGTCATAAAATTTCCCACATCTGAAGAATGAAATGGAAAATCAAATACAAGAGGCTTACAGGACACCAAATGCACAAAACTACAACAGATCAACACCAAGGCACATTACAATGGAAGTACCTAACATACAAAACAAAGATAGAATTTTAAAGGCTGCAAGAGAAAAGCATCAGATTATATTCAGGGGGAAAACAATATGGTTATCAGCAAATTTCTCAACATAGACCCTAAAAGCAAGAAGGGCCTGGAATAATCCCTGAAAGAAAATGGATGCCAACCAAGAATCTTATACCCAGCAAAACTCACCTTCAGATTGGAAGATGAAATAAAATTCTTCCATGATAAACAAAAGCTAAAAGAATTTACAAATAGAAAGCCAGCAAAATATTCCATGAGGAAGAAATGAAAAACAACAATGTAAACCAGCATAGGGAGGAACTACCATAAAGGAATAGCCAATTAAAGGAGAAACCATGTCAAGTTAAAAACCAAAAATGAGCCAAAATGACTGGGAACACAAATCATATCTCAATAATAGCCCTGAATGTTAATGACCTGAACTCATCAATCAAAAGACATACACTGGCAGATTGGATTAAAAAGAAAGACCCAACAATATGCTGCCTTCAAGAGACACATCTCATAGAAAAAGATACCCACAGACTAAAGGTGAAAGGATGGGAAAAAACATACCACACACACAGACTCAGTAAAAAAGCAGGGGCTTCCATCGTCATATCAGAAAGTAGACTTCAAGCCAAAATTACTTAGATGGGATAAAGGAGGACATTTCATTCTCCTTAAGGGAAGTATAAATCAGCAAGACATAATAATCATAAATATTTATGCCCCAAACAAGAGCACATCCATGTATGTCAATAAAAGCCTTCTCAATTCCAGGTACCAAATAGACCACAACACAATAATACTGGGTGACTTTAAACACCCCACTCACCATTGGACAGATCTTCCAAGCAAAAACTGAACAAAGAAACCACAGAACTCAATAACACAATCACTAATTTAGACTTAACAGACATATATAGAATATTCCATCCATCAATAAGCGAATACACTTTCTTCTCAGCAGCCCATGGATTCTTCTCTAAAATAGACCATATGTTGTGCCACAAAGCTACTCTTAGCAAATACAAAAAGATAGAGATACTACCTTGTATTCTATCAGACAATAATGGAATGAAATAAGAAATCAATGAAAAATAAAAAACAGAAACTTCTCCAACACCTGGAGACTAAATAATATGCTATTGAATGATGCATGGATAACAGAAGACATTAAGGGGGAAATAAAAAAATTCTTAGAGGTCAACAAGAACAAAGATACAACATATCAAAATCTCTGGGATACTATGAAGAGAGGAAAATTCATTGCATGGAGCACATTCAATAAAAGAATGAAAAGTGAACAAATAAATGACCTCACATTACAGCTCAAAGCCCTACAAAAAGAAGAACAGATCATCACCAAAAGTAGTAGAAGACAGGAAATAATTAAAATCAGAGCTGATTTCAATGAAATTGAAACAAAAGAAACAATTCAAAAAATTGACAAAACAAAAAGTTGGTTCTTTGAAAAAATAAACAAAATTGATAAACCCTTAGCCACGCTAATGAAGAGAAGGAGAGAGAAACTCCAAATTACTAAAATTCATGATGGAAATGGAAATATTACAAGGGACACTGTTGAAATACAAAACATAATAAGAAGCTATTTTGAAAATTTATGCTCCAACAAAATAGAAAACCTGGAAGACATCAACCGATTCCTAGAGGCATATGAGCCACCCAAACTGAATCTGGAGGACATATACAACTTAAATAGATCAATTATCAATTTCAAGCAAGGAAATACAAGAAGTCATCAAAAGCCTACCAACAAAGAGAAGTCCAGGACCAGATGGATTCACAGGCGAGTTCTACAAGACCTTCAAAGAAGAGCTCATTCCAATACTCCTCAAAGTATTCCATGAAATAGAGGAGGAGGGAACCCTTCCAAACTCATTCTATGAAGCTAATATCATCCTGATACCAAAACCAGAGAAGGACACATCGAGGAAAGAAAATTTCAGACCCATATCCCTAACGAACATAGATGCAAAAATTCTTAACAAAATTTTAGCGAATTGCATACAAAAGCATATGAAAAAAACAGTGCACCATGATCAAGTGGGTTTCATCCGGGAAATGCAAGGTTGGTTCAACATCTGAAAATCAATAAATGTAATTCACCACATCAACAGACTTAAAGTTAAGAATCACATGATCATTTCAATAGATGCAGAAAAAGCATTTGATAAAATACAGCACCCCTTCAAGCTCAAAGCACTAGAAAAAACAGGGATTGTAGGAATGTTCATTAATATTGTAAAGGTTATCTAGGCTAAGCCCACAACAACATCATTCTAAATGGAGAAAAACTGAAAGCATTCCCCCTGAAACCTGGAACAAGGCAGGAATGCCCTCTTTCACCACTTCTATTCAACATCATCCTTGAAACTCTAGCCAGAACTATTAGACAGACCAAAGAAATTAAAGGGATACGAATAGGAAAAGAAGAGCCCAAATTATCTGCATTTGCTGATGACATGATTCTCTATTTAGAGCAGCCAAAAAAAATCCACCAGATAACTTCTGGAACTCATAAATGAATTCAGTAAAGTAACAGGATATAAAATTAATGCTCATAAATCAAATGCATTTTTATTTGTAGGTGATGAATCTTCTGAGAGAGAAATTAGAAAAACTACCCCATTCACAATAACCTCAAAAAAATAAAATACTTGGGAATCAGTGTAACAAAAGAGGTGAAAGACCTCTACAATAAAAACACTACAGAACACTAAAGAAAGAAATTAAAGAAAATCTGAGAAGATGGAAAGATCTCCCATGTTCTTGGATAGGCAGAATTAATATTGTCAAAATGGCCATACTACCAAAAGCGCTATACAAATTCAATGCAATTCCAATTAAAATTCCAATGACGAACCTCATAGAAATAGAACAAGCAATCATGAAATTCATTTGGAGGAATAAGAGACCCAGAACAGCAAAAGCAATTCTTAGCAAGAAGAGCAAAGCAGTGAGTATCACAACACTGGACCTTCAACTATGTTACACAGCAATAGTAACAAAGATGGCATGATATTGGCACCAAAATAGACAGGTAGATCAATGGTACAGAATAGAGGACACAGAGACAAACCCACATACATACAGGTACCTCATGCTAGACAAAGGCGCCAGAAACATACAATGGAGAGAAGATAGCCTCTTAAACAAATTGTGTTGGGAAAACTGGAAATCCATATGCAATAAACTGAAACTAAACCCCTATCTCTCACCCTGTACAAAACTCAACTCAAAATGTATCAAGGTCCAAGGAATTAGACCAGAGACCCTGCACCTAATAGAAGAAAAAATAGGTCCAAATCTTCATCATGTTGGCTTAGGACCAGATTTCCTAAACATGTCTCCCAAAGCACAAGAAATAAAAGCAGGAATCAATAATTGGGATAGTTCAAACTAAAAAGCTTTTTCTCAGCAAAGGAAACAATCAGCAATGTGAAGCGAGAACCTTCAAAGTGGGAGAAAATCTTTGCCACACGCACTTCAGATAGAGCACTAATCTCCAGAATCTATAAAGTACTCAAAAATCTTTATGCCAAGAATATAAATAACCCAATCAATAAATGGGCCAAGGAAATGAACAGACACTTTACAGAAGAAGATCTACAAGCAATCAACAAATATATGAAAAAATGTTCAACATCCCTAGTAACAAGATAAATGCAAATCAAAACCACCTTAAGCTTTCATCTCACCCCAGTTTGGATGTCTTTTATCAAGAATACAGGCAACAACAGGTGTTGGCGAGGATGTGGGGAAAAGGGTATGCCCATACATTGCTGGTGGGATTGCAAGTTAGTGCAGCCACTCTGGAAAGTGGTGTGGAGTTTCCTTAGAAAACTTGGAATGGATCCACCATTTGATATGTTATCCCACTCCTTGGCCTATACCCAAGGGTCTTAAAATCAGCATACTACAGTGATTCAGCCACATCCATGTTCATAGCTGCTCAATTCACAATAGCTAGATTGTGGAACCAACCTAGATACCCTTCAACAGATGAATAGATAAAGAAAATGTGGTATATATATATATGCAATGGAATATTACTCAGCCATAAAAAAGAATAAAATTATGGCATTTGCAGGTAAATGGATGATGTTGGAGATTGTCATGCTAAGTAAGATTAGCCAATCCCAACAACCCAAAGGTTGAATGATGTCTCTGATAAGTGAATGATGATGCATAATGTGGGGTGGAAGGGAGGCAAGAATGAAGGAAGGATAGATTGCATAGAGGGAAGGGAGTGGTGGAGTTGGGGTGGGGAGCAAGAATGATAACAGAATGAGACAGACATCATTGCCCTGTGTACATGTATGAATGCACAGATGGTGTGACTCTACTTTGTGTACAACCAGAGAAACAACAGCTGTACTCCATTTGTGTACAATGAATCAAAATAAATAAATTAAAAAAGAAACCCTAGCCAGATTAAATAAAAGGAATAGATTAAATGGATATGAATAAGAAGAGCTCTAACTATCCCTATTTGCCAGTGACATGATTCTATATATATACATGACCCAAAAAACTCCACCATAAAGCTTCTAGACCTCATAAACAAATTCAGCAATGTAGCAGGATACAAAAATAACATCCATAAATCAATTGCATTCGTACACATCAATGATGAATCAGTTAAAAGAGAAATTGGGGAAACCATCCTATTCACAATAGACTCAAAAAAATAAAATACTTTGGAATGAAGCTAATAAAAGAGATGAAAGACTTCTACCATGAAAACTACAGAACTGTAAAAAAAGAAATTGAAGAAGACTTTAGAAGATGGAAAGATCTCTCATGTTCTTGGATAGGCAGAATTAATATTGTCAAAATGACTGTCCTACCAAAAGTACTATACAGATTTAATGCAATTCCTATTAAAATTCCAATGATGTTCTTCATAGAAATAGAAAATGCAGTCATGAAATTCATTTGGAAAAATAAGAGGCCGAGAATAGCCATAGAAATCCTTAGTGAGAAAAGTGAAGTATAAAGCATCTTAATACCAGAATTTAAATTATGCTACAGAGCTATAGAAACAAAAATGGCATGGTATTAGCACTACAACAAGCATGAAGACCAATGGAACAGAATAGAAGACATAGAGTCAAACCCACATAGATACTAGACAAAGGTGCCATAAACATACATTGGAGAAAAGGTAGCTTCTTCAACAAATGGTGCTTGGAAAACTGGAAATCCTTATGTAGAAAATGAAATTAGACCCCTATCTCTCACCCTGCACAAAACTTAACTCAACATGAAACAACAGCCTATGAATTAGAACAGAGACCCTGTGCCTACTAGGAGAAAATGTAGGCCCAACTCTCCATCATGTCAGCATAGGAACCAGCTTCCTCAACAAGACTTCTTAAGGACAAGAAGTAAAATCAAGAATCAATAAATGAGGAAGTATCAAGCTAAATACTTCTTCATAGCAAAGGAAACAATCAAGAATATGACGAGAGAGCCTACAGAATGGGAGAAAATCTTGGTCACCTGTACCTCAGATAGAGCTTTAATCTCCAGGATATATAAAGAACTCAAAAACTTACCAAAAAAATAAATATCCCAATGAATATATCAGCACAGGTACTGAACAGTCACTTCTCAGAAGAAGAAATATGAATAGTCAACAACTATATGAAAAAATGATCAACATCTCTACCAACTAGAGATATTCAAATTAAAACTACACTGAGATTTTATCTTGCTCCAGTTAGAATGGGAATTATCAAGAATGCAAATAATAATAAATGTCCACAAGGATGTGGGGGGAAAAGTGCACTCATATATTGCTGGTAGGACTGTAAAATGATGCAACCACTCTGGAAATCAGTATGGTGATTCCTCAGTAAACTTGGAATGGAACCACCATTAGATCCAGTTATCCCACTCCTCAATATATACCCAAAAGGCTTAAAATCAGCATACTGCAGTGACACAGCCACATCAATGTTTATGGCAGCTCAATTCTCAATAGCTAAGCTATGGAACCCACCTAGGTGCCCTTTAACAGAAGAATAGATGAATAAAATGTGGTATATATACACAATGAAATATTACTCAGTCATAAAGAATGAAATTACAGCATTTACCAGTAAATGGATGGAACTGGAGACCACATACTAAGTGAAATAAGCCAGTCCCACAAAAGCAAAGGCCAAATATTATCTCTGATTTGTGGATGCTAACACACAATAAGGAGGTTGGGAGGGAAAAATACAAGTTCATTTGATTAGACAAAGAGGAATGAAAGGAACAGGGGATGGGAATAGAAAAGACAATAGAATGAATTGGACATAACATTCCTGTGTTCATATATGAATACACGACCAGTGTAACTCCACATCATGTATGATCATAAGAATGGGATCTTAATTAGAATAAGATATACTCCATATATGTATGTCAAAATATACTCTACTCTCCTGTATATCTAAAAAGAACATATAAAAATGAAATTGCTTAAAAAATTAATATACACACAAAAAACTTTATGAATATCCATGGAAGTTTTATTCATAAGAGCTCTGATCCAGAAATAATTCAGATGGTCTTGAACAGGTAAATGCCTAAACAATCCATGGCATACATTCATTTAATGGAATATTATTTAGAGGTAAATAGAAATGAGCTATTGATAGAAGCAACTATTTGGGTGGCTCTCCAGGAAATCATGGTGAGTGAAAACAAAAGCCAATCCCTGAAGGTTGCATATTGTATGCCTCCATTAATATAACTTTTTGAAATGATAAAATTACAGAAATCTCCTCTCCACAGATTTGTGCTTTCCAGGGGTTATGAATAGGTTTAAGATTATAGTTGGGAGATGAGTTTGGTTATAAAATGGCACCACAGAATCCTTGTAGATATGGAACTGTAATGTATCCTGACCATAGTGGTGGTAGGTGAATGTCTCTTGTGATGAAATTGCATGAAAGTAAACACACACACACACAACTAAATTTGCATAAAAGTGGGGAAATCTGAATATGACAGTTGGATTATGTCAATATCAATTTCCTGGTGTTATATGTTCTACAATTATTCAAGATAATATCACTGGAGGAAACTAGGTAAAGTATGCTGGTGATATTTGTGTTATTTCTTTAACTGAAGGTAGCCAAGTTTATCCCCAAATAGCAATTATTAAAATTGATGCACATTTTAAAAGGAAATAGATAATGCAAAATCTACATCCAAATATGAATGCATTTCTCACACAGAAGAAGACTCTCCTACTGACTTATTTCAGTCTAATTTGATTTTTCAGAGGTTTTCCCCCCTTACCTGATTCTCACCTTTATTCTCAATAGGGTAAATATTTTTCAGTCTTCCTCTCCTTCTTTCTGTGTATTACTTGTTTTTGTCTGGTCTTTGACATGTTTCAAGTACACTATAAAAGTGTGCTTACTCTTTTAAAGATGCCTTTAGGATACAGGTGAGTGAAGAATTCCCTTTGGGGAATCTGGGCCTGGAAGCAAATGTTTCATATAACCAAGTAAAAATAGAATGGCAGAAAAAGGAGGAGGTGAGACTCAAGCAATGGTAATAAAAGAGACCCTTATTCATTATTCCTTTTCTTCCATTGACTTGTCATATTCTTTCTATTCCACCTCTCTTACTTATCTATCCTGCCCTTGAAAAATACAGAATGCTGCCTTCATATTAGGTAAGTTGCTGTGGGCAATGATGGCGGTATGTCAAAGGTAGCATGTTTTCAAACCACCAAAACCTACCAGAATGGCTACAGATTCATGAATGATATTGATGCTTCTACCTTGACTTCTGGTTTGCTCCTGTTGGCATTTGATAGGATCACCCAACCAACTTTGGTGCTCAAATCAACCTCAAACAGATTAGAGTGCCCAGGAACTGATCCCAGTATCTGAGCCTATGCTACTCCTAATTTCAATTCCTGATTCACTAACCAGATTCTGGTGTCTATCTGTCAACTTTAGGCACTTTTTACTCCATTTTTCTTATATCTTGGAACTAGCAACCCATGTTGACAGGTCATGCACAATCAAGTAGTTGAAGGCCAAACCCCTGAAGTTAGACAGCCAATTGATAATTATGTTTCCTACTTCCTAAGTGGAGTGTTATGGTTTAGATATGAGGTGTCCCCCAAAAGGTCATGTGTAAAACAATGCAATATTTTTTTATAGGTGAAATGATTGAGTTATGAGATCCCTGACCCAATCAGTGAATTAAGTCCCTGATAGGGATTAATTGGGTGGTAACTATAGGTAGGTAAGGTGTGGTTGGAGGAGGTAGGTCATTGGGGGCATGCCTTTGAGGTGTATATTTTGTATCTGGTGAATGGAGGGTCTCTCTCTCTTTCTCTCTCTCTCTCTCTCTCTCTCTCTCTCTCTCTCTCTCTCTCTCTCCTTCTTGGTGGACATGTCCCCATTTACTTTCCTCCACCACACACTTCTGCCATTATGTTCTGCCTCACCTAGAGCGGCTAGGAATGGAGCCAGATGGGTATGGATTGAGACCTCTGAAACCATGAGCCCCAAAATAAACTTTTCCTTCTCTAACTGTTCTTGTCAGCCTTTTGGCCACAGCAGTGAAAAAAGCTGATTAAAACATGAGCAACAAACTTATTTCAGTAAGTTGCAGTTTTCTCATCTGTAAAATGGGCATAATAATGGTTCCTACTTATAGGCTATAGTAAAGATTTAGAGTCACGTAAAGCACTTAGAAGAGTAACTGTCTCCTGTCTCATAATAAAGGAAAAATACATGGAAAGTCATGACTAACATGCCTGCTACATAGTAAATGCTCAATAAATTTTAATTATTTTAACTACTATCATTTCTAGTCTTATGATTAAGAAAGAAATTATTTAGAATACAAGCATGATCTAAAATAGAGCTTTTCTTTGCAATGCAATTAACAACCCCTTCAGGAATGTATCCAGCATCACTAATAAAATATTTGAGGAATTTTCTGGTGGAGTTTGAGCTTAAAGGATGCTTCTGGGAAGTTAGGTTCATCCAAATGCTCTTATGAGGTGTAACTCAGATAGTAGTCAATTTTGTGACAAGTGTAATAAACTTTTATCCAAATATTAATCTAACAATGTTATATACTGCTCTTTCATCCCGTGAAAGCCTCCAAGAAAGAAATATAAAAGCAGAGAGGGAGGCTAAGGGGAGGTTAAAGGATGTTTTCCCAGAACCCGATTTTGTCCATTCTTCCTCAAGTAACTGGAAAAAACGACAAGATTTACACATAGATGGTTGCTTGGCAGTCTTTTAAGAACTTAGAGGTACCTGTCTTGGATCTTATTTCATGCCACTCTAGCCTTAGCTTACTTAACTCCTCCAACACTTCTTTCTCACCCTTAGACAAGTAAAGTGCTTTTCTGCATCAGGCCTGCATATCTGCCGTTCCCTCTGCTTGTAATGCTCTACCCACTTCTGCAACTACACTGCCCTCCTTTAGTTAACTTTTAATCTTCTTTCAAGTTTTAGCACAAAGAACACTACTTAAACCCTTAGCTTGCAGTTTGTACACAGTTATATGCTCCATAGCAATCCACAGTTCTCCATAGTAACACTCTGCACAAATTTAATCACTTGCTCTCTCCAAAAAATCATTAGATATGCTGAAAGCGTGAACACATAGTCAGTACTTGAAAAATGTTGGATGGATGGAAGGATAGATGGATGAGGAGATGGGGAGATAGCTAGATGGGTGTCCGGATGGGTGATTCAATGTATAAAAAAATGAAAGCACATATAGCATAGATAAGTTATTGAAAAAAATATTCATAGAACTATTGAATAATAAACAACAAAAGGACTTAAATTATTTTTACTATAATTTTCATCTTTTGTAATATCAGAAAGGAGCCCAGAAAAAAAATTTGGCCTGGTTAAAATCTGTAGTTAATGACAAAGGGAGGACCAGAATCTAGGTTTCCCAGGTCCAAGCCATTCATTCATTTGTACATTCATTCAACTAATATTTATCAGGAGCTTATTACATGCCAGACACAATTCTGGGCTCCAGGAATATATTACTAAACAAATCAGACAAACATTCCTACCCTCTTGAAGCTTATATACTAGTAAGGAGAGAGAAGCAATAAACCATATTGGTAAGTACAGTATGTGTTAAAAAGGAGTATATTCCAGGCTCTTTCCCTCTGTTCCATTTATTTACACATGAAATGTTTTCTTCAGGGCATGTTTCCCACCCTATGGACTATCATAGTCCCAGATCTCCTTGGTTGCTCCATTTTTTGCCCAATCACATATTTTTCTTAGTCCTAATCTTCCACCATGTGCTCAATTATCAGATTCTCAAACAAGACCTTCTGCTCCAAACTTCTCTTCTTGTGCTTCCTTGTATCATGAAAATCATAGGAAATACCTATTTATAAGGTTGGGAAGAGAAAAGATCATAAAAGTGGTATCTACAGAAAATAACTTGGAACTTCTCCTTCCAGAAATATTCAGTAGATGTACTTTCCTCTATTTCTCCTACTAAGTACAATACTGAAAATTACAATAAAACAAACATAAAAACATTATGAAGAGTGGAGAGAATAAAACATCCAAGCTAAGCATCTTGGGACCCAAATAATGACCATGGAAGTGTGGTCCCTGGTTTGTTTTGCCTTGTATACTTCATAACTTTTGCAAATAAGTCAGCAACCCAGTAATGTCAATGGTGTAGATGAAATACGACCAAACAAATGACTGGTCTCTCTACTCAGAGAATCGGGAAAGAAGATGCCTCACAATAAAGAAAACAGACAATACTACTCTATTCCAGCCATACACCACAGGGAAGAATATTGTGGCCCCCATCTCCCACCAAATTGAAATGACAGCTTAGATTTCTATACTCACAAAGTTGTAATGAGGTTCTATGCTGTGGTAGTAGCAGAAAAAGGCAAGCAAGAAAATAAGGCTTTCATTACTGGATAGCTAGGAATGAACCATACCTCTCCAATGTCAGTGAGGACCTGGTGGAAAACTTAGACTTTCACTCCACCTCAGCACTAGCAAGGAACTGTCCTCCTCCCCACTGCATCTAACAATTGTAGAATAAATATTTCATTCAAATTCCTATATACATATGTCAATATAAACTATATCCAAGGACATAAAACAAACGTGAACACATTTATAAGGATTGAAACCATACATAGTACATCCTCTGCTAACAATGGAATCAAACTAGAAACCTATAAGAGAGAGACAATAATGGTAAAATCTGTACAAAAATGTTCATTAAAGAACATACAAATAAATAATCCATGAGACAAAGGAGAAGTCTCAAGGGAAAGTTTTTAAAGACATGGAAATGAATGAAAAGAAAAATATAAGAATTTGTGGGTTGCAGCTAAAGTTATGCTGTAAGAAAAATGTATAGTGATAAATCCACACTTTAGAAAAAAGAAAATCTCAAAATGAATCTCTCATATGTATAAGATAAGAAGAAATAAGAAAAAAGGGGAGAGCCAGAATCCCATGAAAATCAAAGGAACATCAGCAGAGTAAAGGAAGGTGATTGAGGGAGTTAGGAGGAGGAAGGGGAAAAGGGAGGAATGGTCGAATGAACTTGACCAAATTATACTACATACATGTATGAATATACCACACTGAACTTCATCTTTATGTATCTCTCTAAAGCACTATTTTAAAAAGCTATAAATAAATAAAAGAAAGACTAGTAATGTAGGTGATGAAAACAAGGGAGGGGAGAGGGAATGGAACTATTGAGGACTGATGGAGCAAATTATGTTCCATTCATGTATGATTATGTCAAAATGAATCCCAATATTATGTATAATTATAATACACTAATAACAACATTAAAACCTGCAAAAAATGAAATATCCAAGTTCAGTTGGTTTCATCAGAGAATTCTACTCAAGCATTTAAAGAATTACATCCAACACTGGTATGACTAAAAGTTAACAAAATTTTTATCAATCATTAATTTAATTGTAAAATTGATGGGTTATGGTGTGATAATTCAATAAATGTATACAGTGTGCAAAACTCAAATCAAGGTTTTAAAAGTTCCATTTCTTTAAACTTTTTAAAACATTTTTGGTTGACATATAATAATTGTACATGTTCATGGTAGGATATTTCAATACATGAATAGAATATGTACTGATCAAACCAGGGTAATTAACATTTTCATCTCATTATCATTACTGTGTGTGGAGCCTTTGAGTTCCTCCCTTCTAGTTATTAATAAAATATATGATAGGTTATAGTAAAATATAATGACTCTACTATAGTACAGAACATTAGAACTTATTTCTATGTAACTCTGGTTTTGGAGTTGCATATTAATTACAGACAATGGTAGGTTTCACTGTGACATGTTGATACATACATAAAAATTAATCTGATCAATTTTGCTACCCAACACCTATCCTATCCTTCCTTTCTCCCTCACCCTGTTCCCTTTTTTCTACCTGGTTTGACTTCCACTTTCATGGCATCTTGGTTTTCCCTGTTTTTTTCTATCTGGCTTCCACATATGAGAGAAAATATATGATACTTTGATTTCTGAGTTTGACTTATTTCACTCAAAATTGTGGTCTCTAGTTCCATCCATTTTCCTCCAAATGATATAATTTCATTCTTCCTTCTGACTGAATACAATTCCATTGTGAGTATATACCACATTTTCTTTATCCATTCTTCTGTTGACAAGTGCCTGGGCTAATTTCACAACTTGGCTGTTGTGAACTATGTTTTACTACCCATTTCCAATCTGCTTTTATTTTTACTCCCCCTAATCCTTCCCAGTCTCTAGTAATCATTATTATACCTTCTGATCAACTTTTTAACAGACACATATGAGAAAGAACATATGATAGTTTTCTTTCTTTGTGTGACTGTTTCATTCACCATAATACCCTCTAGCTCCATCCTTTTTAAAGTAAATGACAAGCTTTCATTCTTCTTCTTTTTTAAATGTTTTTTATGTTGATTCACTGTACACAAATGGGGTATAACTATCATTTCTCTGGTTGTACACAAAGTAGAGTCACACAACTTGCATAATCATACATGTACATAGGGTAATGATATTTGTCTCATTCTATTATTTTTCCTTCTCCCACCCTCTCCCCGCCTCTAATTTTCCTCTATGCAATCATTATTTTTCTTTATGGCTGAATAATATTCTATTGTGTCTGTGTACCAAATTTTCTTTATGCATTCATCACTTGATGGACACTCAGGTTGTTTGCATTTCTTGGTTATTGTGAATAATGCTGCAGTGAATGTGGGAGTATAAATGTCACTTCTACATACAGATTTCATTTCCTTTGTATATATACCAATGGTAGTATTGCTGGATAGCATGACAGTTTTATTATTATTTTTTTAGAAACCTCCTTAGTGTTTTCCATAATGGCTGTACTAATTTACATTCCCTCCAATACTATGCAAGCATTTCATTTTCTCTACATCATTGCCAGCTGTTGTTATTTTTTGTCTTTTTTTATAATGGACATTCTAACTCGATGACATAATATGGTTGTTTTGACTTGCATTTCCCCAACTGCTAATAAAGTTGAGTATTCATAAAATGTGTTGGTCACTTGAATCTCTTCCTTTCAACAGTATCTACTCATACTCTTTGCCCACAATGTTTATATATTTTATAAACAACTAGAAGACAGGAATTCAAAGATTCCCAACCTAAAGAAATGATAAATCATTAAAAAAATTTAAATACTAATGATCTTGATTTGATTATTATACATTGTAAGTATACATTCATGCTAATATTCAATACCCCTTCCTGAGAAGAGTGAGAATCAGGACATTCTTCACTGATATATGTGTCAATCAATGCAGTTACTGTGGGCTAACTTCTAAGCTCCATAAATTAGAATCTTACATGAAATAGGTAAAATATAAATACCATGCAGCACCTGAATTTATTGATCCTTCAATTAGCAATCTACTCTTTCACATCAGTAGCACTTTGAGTTAGAAAATGTGTTTCTTTAAGTACCCAAGATTCCAAAGAAGACAACCTTAGGCTCATCCCACCCAAACCTATAACTTCTTCACAATTTGGAATAAAGGAGGACCTTTGAACTTGGTTCAAAGTGGGGCATGGTGTAGGAATAAGTTGATTTGGTAAATATGTCTAGATCGCCCTTGGATAAAAACCAGTCAAATAATTTAACCTGGAAAAAACATGAGAAGGGATGATATTATATTATCAGTGAGCCAACTGGAATGGCAATAAATTGTTTTTTCTACTCTTCCTTCCCAGGAAATTCAAGGATCTCTGTGGAAATGTGTAATTGTGTTAGTACATTTTCTGCTGCTATAACAGAAAACCATAGGCTAGGCAATTTACAAAGAGAAGAAATTTATTTCTCACTGTTCTGGAGTCTGAGAAGTCCAATATCAAGGTGCCAGCATATGGAGGGGGTCTTCACACTGTGTCATAGCATGGCAGAAATGCAAAAAAGAATGCACAAGACAGGGAAAGGACAGAGGGCTGAACTCATCCTTTCTATTAGTAACCCTCTCCCACAATAATGAACCCACTCTTGGAACAACAGCATTAATCTATTCATGAGAGCAGAGCCCTCAGTCTAATTACCTCTATGAGGCTTCATCTCTTAATACTGTTACAATGGCAATTAAATTCATTTAATGAAGCAGTGGTTACAAGAAGGCAGAAGTTACAAGAAGGCAGAAATGGCAAGCAGGAGAGTATGAAGGGTACACATCACTTATATTTTTGCAACATTGTTATTCACTGGTTCATCATTATATACCAGGCACTGAGCATGATGGAATTTTTCTAGGTCTGTTCCAGGTGATCATAAAAGCCTATTCAAATGTATGAGGGAAAAGACTTCTATATTTGGCTGGAAGGTGAATTGTGACCATCTAGTTCAAGAGCCTGACTGGAAGATTAGTCCATGGATACTGTAGCTTTAGTACTGAGTTACCCACCATCAATTACCACACCAGGGACTGACAATAGGCAAAATGTTGACCTCAAAAGAGAATAAGAGGTTCTTCTGTCTTACACAGTTATTTCTTTTGCAATGCCTCTTTCAATGTTTCTAAATCACTCTCAGATTCCCTCACCCCAGAAAGAAGCAAACTGATATCATATATATCTCCTCATAAGATAAGATAGACAACTTGAATAGCAAAGTGTTAATAACTATTCATGAATTCCCCACATGAAAGGGAAAAATCACAAGAGGCTTCTGTGGCCTGCAATATATGAGAATGAATCTCCAATTAGACTTCACCAACTCTGATCTCTCAAAGAAGTAGAATCAAGCTTTGTTAGGAAAATTGTTTTCTAGAGAGATTTTCTGAGGATTAGAGAATGTCCTTTGGGGAACTAGGATTTTTTATAGGCCTCTGCTAAGTGAAAATATTCAAGTGATTTGCCATTGGAGCAAAATTAAATTAAAGTGGGAAAGATAGTTTCAAACCCAGCCAATGGCCAGAACTAGAAAGAGATTTGAGGGCTGGGGATGTCACTCCATGGTGAAGAGCTTATCTAGCATGTCTGAGGTCCTGGGTTCAATCTCCATTACCACTAGAAAAAAAAAGAAATTTGTTGTCTAACTGTAGCCAACTAAAACAAAAAAAGTTTAATCAACCAACATTCACAGAGAACCCACTGCATACTAATCACATTTAAGAATTTCATAGACATACAAAAGAAATATAGAATTGGTCACTGTCTTCAGGATTGAACTATACTAGCTATGAACATAAACCATGAGTAGATAGTAAAAAAAAAATCAGGAAAGGACCACTGGCCTGGAGGCCAGGATATGTCCTTTCTGCTATCTGGTCCTCTTTTTTCCCACTTGAAGCTGAGAACATTGGACCAAATCCATAAAGGTTTTTCCAACTCAAACATTCACTTAAAACTCTAAGTATATAAACATGAGAAGGACATAATTGAATATCCCCTGTAAAGAGGGTTTAGGTTTTTTGAAGAGGAGTTTCCTTTATACTCCAAAGGCACCTGGCATCTTCCCAAGCTTGGGGGTTATGAGAAGTGAAGGGTCATAAAAGTTCAGTGCCAGGGCCAGAGAACATTTCTTCTCCAAGGATCAGTAAATGCAGTCAGGAAAGTTGGTGACTCATTCTAAGACCTCCTCAGGGAAACTGTAGAGGTCAACTCCAAAGTCAGCTTCAAAGTTTCCAGACTCTCCTTTTTCATTATCTGCTGTTCAAATGCAGAAGGATTGGAAGATGATTCCTATCAGGGCCATTACTTTGGAAGGGAGCCCAGTGTCTGCCTGGGAATGAAGGCAGTGTTTGGTGTTCATGAATAAGGCTAGTAAATACTTTGTAACATTGCTAAGGGGCAGGGTTGACTTCAAGACAAGGCCATAAGCAGATTGGAGATGAGGCAAAACAACAGAATAGGAAATGGAGATGGTCTGTTATAGAGATTATGAACTCACAGTTTAGTGTCTTTCAGTCCTAGACTCAACTACATCTCCATCACCTTAAGCAAAGTGTTTAAACATTTTTCCAACTTCACTTACTTCATTCATAAAATGAGAACAATAATAACAATATTGATTCTATAATTATTACTGAAAAATGTAAATATAAGATGCTATGTATAAAGTGTAGGGCATGTGCCTGATACCTCATAAATGCTCAGTTATTAGTAACTGCTAATATCATCATTGCCACCATAACCATGAATTTTTCTTCATATAGTCAAGGACATACCTTAACCATTAACATAACAAATGACTTATCAAAGGTCAATGGCATTAAATACTTCAAAGGCATCAACAGTTCCCTAATTTCTATGGTTTCAAATCTAAATTCCTTTGCTTTGTGCTTAATGCCCTCCACAATTGGCCTCATTCATACTCTTTCACATCATTAGTCTTTGAAGCCATGACTGTTCAATTACTCTACAAATCCTAACCATGCCTAGCATTGTATTGGCAGCTTTATGTGCTCCAAAAGATAGATGTGCTTCAGTTGTTCTTTCCCATTCATGCCATCCAGTGACACCTGAACTCACATCCCTGTGGCATGTCTATTCCATAATTCATGGTGCATCCATCTAGATGACTGAACATTACCTCAGCTTCCTGGTTAGAATAAGAGTTGATCTTGTCTCTCTGCCCATATCTAACTAGCTCTTTACCAGAAAGTTGGGTTCTGCATCAGGACACCTTCAGCTATGGAGGGGGTTCTTGTTACAAGACTGATGATTAAGAACTAAGATGCCACCCAACAATAAACATTGAGTGGCTCTCTTCTCAAGGTGCTTGCAATCTTTCTATATTTCTTGCTCTCGTGACTCACAAACCCCCAGTACATTCCTGGGAGTAGAATATTGGACTGATAATATTTTAGTCAGTATCACATCAGTAAGTAGAAGGTACACTTAGAGCCAGTAACTGAGCAAAGTTTAATAAAGTAACTATTTAAATGATGTGGGAAGGATTGAGAGAAAGCAACAAAGGATATTGAAGTACCATAAATAACACTATCGGGGTAGTTTTTACTACTGTTAGGTCTAAAGGGACAAGTGGAAGAAGCAGTCACTGGATACTATGGAGAGAGGGGGAGGGAGGGAGAGAGAGAGACAGAGACCTGTGGTTATGACTGTAGAAGATGATCCTACCCGAAAAACAAGGGCCTTTGGTGAAGGAATTCAGATGCCAACAACCAACATCAACCTTGGGTAATACCTATCCTGACCTCTGTCTCCTCTCACCTGCCATCACTGTCTCAAATTGGCTATATCCAAACAAGACGTCAAAAGGAAAAAATAACTCCATAGATATATCCATAAAGGTCAGCCTCCTGGAACACACAGAAGAATGATAAAGTTTAAGGAACAGATCTAGTGGGACAAATGGAAAATATTCAGTACAGATAGATATTTCTGATGGAGATTATCTCAACAAGCAGAACAATTCTGCTATCACCATTTTGCCCTGCTCCTTAGTGCCACTGATGTTGCTACTTCCCCCAGTAACCAACTCCCTGCCTCCAAGTTAAACCAGATACCAGATCTTATGCATCTATCTATATTTCTCCATAACGTGATAAATACTTGCTGATAGATTGTTTTAACAAGTGTTACAATTTCTCTCCTTTTTTTCTTTCAGTCTGTCTGTTTATTCATTCAACAAATATTTCATGAGTTCCCATCATATATTAGCCACTGTGGTAAGTGAAGGTAGATGGGGTACAATGGTACATAAAAACATGCACATTCTCTCCACTTATGGTGCTTGCAATCTAGTAGAAGAGAAAAACACTAATCAAGGAGTCACACTAGCAAGTGTAAGAGTGAATATCTAGTAAGTTCTTATAATATGCCAGGTACTATGTAGTGACTTTGTGTCAAATTAGTTATAATCTGGGACTATGTTTCTCAGAATTATTTTCCCTATGTGTAGTAAAGTAAGGGTTGGCCACAGGAGAAATACACATGAGACATGAAGAGAAAGAGTGAAGGAGCAGACATTTTTAATACTCTGAAATTCATTGTGTGACCAGGTGCCATTTCAATTCATGATCATGATTGCTAATCTGCAGGCTCATCTCATGGAGCAGGAGTTAAATCTGCAGCTCCACTATTCCTGCAGGATGTCCTCCTTCAACTTCTCTGGATTCTAGGCCAGGTACATTTGTAGCTCTGTGGTAAAGGGGGCCAGTTTCTCCTGTAGGTTACCCACCACCAAGGCTGGAGGTGATGAAAGTCAAGCACAGGCTCCAGCATATCTTAGAATACATCATAGAATCCAGTATATCTTCTTTGGTATAAATTTATCTTTGCAATGCTCCACTTCCCATGCTGACCTTAGACTCAACACCAAATATTGAAATGAGCTTGATGGAAACTAATTAGCTTCCACAGTTGTGTAATGTCTAGTCACCATAATAAAATTCCTTATTCTCTATCACCTATAGTGTTTTACTTCCCTTCCCTCTTAGTTGAGACTAGGGTAGGTCTTATTACTATTCCCATTTTGTAGATGAGGATACTGAGGCACAGATTTTTTAATCTTAAGAAACTTGCCCAAATTCAAACAGTTAATAAGTAGGAGAAGCCAAGGATTGAACCTAAGAAATTTAGCACAAGAGTATGTGTGTGATTAACCATCAAGATTCAATTTGTTACCCTCAGTTTGTAATTACGCACACCAAGGTAAAGATGTACTACAAGAAAAAGAACACTACTCTATGACAGCACAACTTATTACAAAGAAGGTTGAATTAAACTATTGCTCTACCTACTTATGAATACTAACTACCTATCAGCTTAGAAAAAATATATTCATATCATTAATGAAAGATGTAATGAAGGAGGAACAGCCTAACCTGCTTAAATTTAAACAAAAGTGAAGACCACCCACACCACTATTGGAATGCATTTGCTGTCTACTCTACAACAGAGAAATTAATGTAACAAGCGCATAACCATGAAGAAGTCGTTTGCAGTGCTAAGCATTAATGAGGGGACAGTGTAAAGTAAACGAGACTAGGAATCAAGAAACTTGCTTTATAATCCTAGCTCTACCACCAATTTGCTGTATAACTCTGTGTGTGATTTCTCCTCTCTCAGCCTTGGTTTCCCCTTTCTAAGATGCTATGGTTGGACTCCAAGATCTCTAAGACTCCTAAATTCTAAGATTCTTTTGCTAGTGGCTTAGGAAATTTGGGTCTTCCAGGTTTTCAGTGCAGCCAAAAAAGCACTTGGCTAAAGACCCTAGGACTCCTAAGTTACCATTTGCAGTCCAAACAGAAGATAAAATAAGCTAACATTTAGATAGTTTTGCTAGAACTCCTGAAGAGAGAGAATGAATGATGATTCTAGGTTTACCTGATCACAAACTAGTCTTGCAGTCACTGTAGGCTGTAAACCATTTTTCTCACCAAGATCTCAAGTGAATTCTTGTGTTGCAATAAAAAAGATGAACACATTCATTTTGGAAAGATGATCTCTTCATACAAAATGTCTCCAGGGGAAGTTTTATCAAATAGCAGAATGTGAAAGCAAAACATGATTCAAGGAAACCATATGACCTTCTGCCCAAAGAATAAGGAATACTTTGTGTCTCATCCAGAAAGAAAGATATGAACTAGAATTGATTTGCTCTCTTCTCTGGCAAGACAGTAGAAGCAAGGGCACTAGATATCCCATTTGAAGAAAAACCTTTGCATTTTCTTAATGTGTGGGAGTTAAATGAAATAAAATATTTATCCTCTTCAATATTTATTTTTCTGCAGTTTGAACTGAATATATTTTTTTCTAATTAAATTTTAAAATGGCAAGAGTTTTAAAGCAAGTGGGCAGTTCAGGTATCATGGTTAACTTTATAATTTAGGCAGTCATCTCTTAAATGAGGAAAGGTAACAGCTACAGAACTAGTGTGATATCCTTAAGCATCTGAATCAGATAACCAAGAAACTGAGAAAAAAAGTCTTCCTTTTATCTTTAAAGAAAATTAGGCAATTTAAAGATATTGCTCTTAGGTTCATGAAAACCAAATTCCTGAAAGTATATGGATGGGATGAGATCTCATTGCTTTAACCTATAATTTAATAAGGCCTATTAACTAGTTATTTAATATAAGAGAAATGAATTGACCTCATTTAATTAGCATAGGGTAGTTATTTAAGGAAATAAAGAGGTTTAATTAACTGCTTGTAAATAACCCTATTTCAAAAGACACAAAATACACCGTGGGAATTTTTGTTAAGGAGAAAAAATCATATCATGGGAAGTCATTTTTCACCACTGTTTTATTTCTAGTTGCTCCTTTCATTATGGAATTTGTTCAACTAATGCATTCATTCTAATATCTATTAAGCTTGGGAGGACTTTATATCATGTGTTGCACTAAAGATTGCTGTATCCCATTGTCTCTTGGACTTTTAAAAGATATATTTAGATGTTGAGTTTCCTGGACTGGGATTTCATTGTCAATTTTTAGATTTTCCACTTTGCTTTGAAATTTCCTCCTTTTCTAGTTTTCTTCCAACCCGCTTCTTTAATCTAGGTTATAAGCTATCAGCAAAGTGGAATGGAGGGATATCATGCAAAATATCATAAGAATAAACTATCATTGGCATATAAAGGAATATTTTCAAAGTCAAGACTTTTTAGTGATCATATATATCACTTTAATCAGCATTCAATCTGTGGCAATATATGCCCCTTATCTTCAGCCTCTTTTAGTACTGTGATCCATATCTGTGGATTCAGGTCTGCCATATCCAACAAAGAATAAATCAGATTGTAGAGCACTGCCTTATGCTAGCATTTGTCTTTAGCATCCCTTGTCCACTAGTGCTCGTCTGCTGCCATACTGCCTCTAGATTATGCCCCCTTAGCTCTGAGGCCGCTTGCCCACCCATCATCATCATTATCTATTTCCTTACCTTGTTTGTTTTGTTACATTAGAGCACTTAGCACCTCATACTAAATATTAAATATTTGTCTGCAATCTGTATAAGCCCCATAAAACAGGAAATTTTGTATGTCTTGTAGACTCAGTACCTAGAATAGTGCCTGCCACATAGTTAGCCTCCTAAAATGTGTTGAGTAAATGAATGCTTAATACCTATTTGTCCTTTTTTGACTTAGTTGACCATGTTGCCCTCGACCTCCATCTGTTTAAGATATATAGCATCTATTGCACCAAACTGATCTTCCTGTTCCTCTGCCTTCAATCCTTTACTTACCCTACCTGACAGATAAGGTTCTGATTGGTGAACTAGACCCATGTGTTACCCAGGGAGGAAAAGCATTTGTTTTTTGCATACAAAAGGGCCTACCCACAAAACAACTTGTATATTTATTTTTACTTGAAACTTTTTTGTTACTATGTGTAAGTATGTAAAATAGTTTTGACCTAAATGTGTGATGCAGAAACATCACTATTCACCACAGCCCCTGTACAGATCTCCATCCTTCATTCAGACTCTGTTTATCCTTATTTGATTTATTTCCTCTAAGTAATATTAGCATTTAAAAAGGCTGTAAGCCTAACTCAGAGTAGTGAAGAACCGTGGACCACATTAATTAGGGGACAATAGAAACTAGGGGCCTTTTTAACCCCTGTCAAGTCACTCTGTCTGATCCTTCTTCCATCACAAACTCGGGCAGGCCATGCTTGAAAGAGTTGAGAAATCAAATATTAAGTACTAGGAATATGTTTCCCAAAGAGGGTTCCATCCAACCAATCATTTTTTTTCTTTGCAAACTCCTATAGCTATGTCCACTGGGCCAATAACCCACCAAGAGACCCTTCACATACTCTTTGCTCCCTCTGTGTATTATATATCAATTTTCTAAGAGATGTGTAGTCAGAGGAGAGAAACACAGTGAGAATTGCATTCCTATCTTCTGCAGAAGTGTCCTTGGCATGTGTTATATGATTCCAGGGAATCAGTGCAGGAGGTTAGGACTGAGATGCAGGAAGCTATCACAGGGCGGATCTCTATGATACCTGACAATGAAACAGGAGGGGTTAGGGTGGGAGATCAGTTAAGCAGATATTATTCAGCAAACTATGCATTTTTTAATAATTTTAGATTCACATAAATGTTACAAAGGTAGTACCAAGAGTTCCTGTATATACTTCAATTTCCCCAGGTGCTAACAACTTATGTAACCATGAGAAGTTTGTTAAAAATAAGAGATTATCATTAGTACATTCTTATTAAGTAAATGACTGGATATCACTACTTTTTTCACTAATATCCTTTTACTGCTTTGGGGTCCAATCCAGGATTCCACATTGCATTTCACAGATAGCTTTTTGGTATAATGTGAGATCTTATCGAGAACCCAAGCACAGGTCTAGGCTCATGGGGTAAAATCACTCACCCTGGGATCTTTTTTCCTGATTGCAAATCCTGCTTAGTCTGTACTGTTTTGTTCAGCTGAGGGGAGCTTAGCTACATGGCAAACTCAAACAGAATGTTTCAAGGGGAAGGATACCTTCTAGATATGGAAAAGCATGAGGGAAAAGAGAGATAACATCAGGTGCTAAGTAGTAATTATATGGGTAAAAAGGAATTTGATGGCTATTTTTTCCAGGGGTTTCAAAGTTAATATTCAGAAGTATCAAGGAGAAAAAACACCAAGAATTCAGTAGGACTCTAATGGTAGCAGAGGTGTGCTCAGGCATGAAAAGAGGAATAGTGACATGCTGAATGAATTCCCCACCTCCCATTACATTTACAATGACAAACCTATATAATAAAGCAGACATGCTTAGGTCACTACATCAAAGTATGGAAAACTCATGGGATATTCCAGAACAGAGGTTGGCAAACTGTAGCCATGCAGAACAAATCTTGCCATCTGCCTGTTTTTATAAATAAAGTTTTATGTGAGCACTTAGCCACTCCTACTTTTATGCATTGTCTATGGCTACTTTTGCATTACAAAGGTAGAGTTGAATAATTGAGACAAAGACCATATGGCCTATAAAGCCTGAAATATTTGCCATCTGGCTCTTTATAGAAAAAGTGATCTACATTGACTTAACAGAGACCTAAGAGCTGGGATAATCTCTACCCAATGGAACTGGCACAAGTATCAGTCAAAATGTGCAACTGTCAGAGGTCTGGTGAGTGGCAAGTGGCATAAATAGTAATGAGGGAGGTTTCCTGGGCTTCCCTGGGACTGTTAGATTTCTGAGCTTGGCTTCTATTCCAGGCTACAGTTCCTGGAATTTCCCATTAAGGGTGGATTGCTAAACCATGAAAAGGTTAAACAGCTATGGAAAGGAGGAGATCACTACTGACCTATGTTCTAAAAGTTCTTTGTACAAGTTAGATAATATTGAGAAATAAATGGAAGTGAATATAAGCTATTTAGATATTTTCATACATTCCTTTGACAAAACTGTGTCATCAGGATGACTTTAAATCTGTAGGTTTCCATTGGATAAGATAATAGTTGCATCGTTCAAGTCATTACTGAATATTTAGTATAAGCATGATCCTGTGGGATTACAAACAGGAGTTATACGCTATGATTTTTGTGAAAAAGAAAAAGTGTACAGTCATCTACATATAATAAAAGTACAATACAGAAAGTTTAAAAACATGTAAATATCTCCATTTAGTTCCAATGCCTTCTTACTCCTAGGATGGCTCTGCACATCCTTCCCCTGTAGCACCCTTCCAGCCTTTGCCATTGTGCCCTCAGAAATTGTCATTTCAAGGTAAACAAACTCCACAATTTGCTTATCCTTTTCCCACAACACCGTTTTTCTTAACTGAATTAAGGCTCTACCATAGAGATCCTGATGTCCTTTGAGCTCTCAAAAGCTGGCTGCTCATTCTCCTACACTTCAGAAATCTTAAAATCACCATGATTTTGCTTTTATTGTCTCCCATAGTGGCAGAGATGGGTTTGGGAATGATTGGAGCACTATCCTGTTACCACACTAGACAGTCTTTCAGATCCTCTGTAATCTTCCATCATCACTTGTTGCTAAAGAGAAATATCTGAAAAATAGTAGATTTTTAAAAAATAATTGTTTCAGGTACTTTCCTAGAGTACCTGATACAACCATTTATGTATCTGTAGGGGCAAGGGGCATTCCACAGGGTCACTTGATGTTTTGGCAACACCTGTCACCCATCTACTCCTCATTTTTTAAGTGAAAACATACTCATCAGCAATCTAATTATAACCCAAAGGTTGATTTTCACCTATAAGGACAGCTATCACAATTCATGTGACACTTGGAACCAGAAGTCAAAAGAGCTATAACTAGGGAAACTAGATGAGGTTCATCTGGGAGAATGCTAGTAACCAGCAGTGTTTTCAAATCTGTCTTCCCCAGCTTCCCAATGTGGTACAAATGAGGTAAAATTTTGATAATGATATATTGCTTCCTAAGCATCAAGTTCTCATTGCTTGTTCCCTCTGGTGCTATAGGTTTCATCACTTTAAACTAGAGTTCCATAGAAATACTTTCTATGCATATCATAGTTACAGTGCAGGGCATTGTGAAGCACTGATGTTGAAGATGGCTGTTATGGGTTGAATACAGGTGTCCCCCTAAAGATCCCATTTATGCAGGAATATTCAGAGTTGAAATTATTACATTATGAGACCTATAACCCTAGTTTCAATGGACTGAGTGGTACTTGTAGGTGAGTCAGGTATGGAAAAGATGGACCATAGGGAATATGCCCTTGAAGAGTTCATCTTCCCTGCTTCCCTTCCCCTCCCTCTCTGATTTCATGCACTTAGTGGAGCAGCTCTACTTCACCATGCCCTTCTGCCATTATGTTGTACCTCACCTTGGGCCCAGAGCAATGGAGCCAGTCAACCATGAACTGAGACCTCTGAAACCATGAACCCCAAATCAACTTCCCTCCTCTAATTTGTTATTGTCAGGTGTTTTGGCCATAGAGACAAAAAACTGACTAACACAATGGCTAAACTGATATTCTGGCCTCCGAAGATTTCACAGTATATTTTTATTGTCCAACCACTTTTCTCCTGGTCTGCTGTGATATCAGAGGCTCATGGTGATTTTCAGACGGTTTGGAAGAGTAGGGTACAGGAAGAAGTATGGAAAAAAAGCAGAGTGTACCCAGAGTGAGAGAAACTGATGGTACTCAAGGTGAATTGGTGGCTTACTTTTTAGAACAATTACAGCTCTCTTGACAGATCCTTTGTCCAACATGCAAGTGAGTCGCATAAGGAGAAATAGGCCTTTTGGCAAGTAAGCAAAACTTTCTGCAACATTTGTATCAGTCTGATCAGCCCTAATTAGATATAAGCTGATATCTATGATTACCAAAATACAAATGAAGGAGGGAAATAGATATAAAGAGAACAATCTTAGAAGGCTATATACTAAAATGTTGATTGCTTCCTAAACAATCAAGGTATCAATGTTTGTCGCCTCAGGTTTTCTATTTTTTTAATTAAGTTATTTACTTATTTGGCCTTTTCTCTCTACTCTCTCCCTTTCTCTGTCTCAGACTCTTGGTAATGGGGATCGAACCCCAGGGTTCTATCACCAGTATAAGAAAGAGAGGGAGAGAGAGAAGGAAGAAAATCAAGAAAAAAAATTTCTTTAAAAAACAAGTCCTCTGAAAGGACAGTTTCACTCATATAAATATGTGGCTGTGTCTTTGAAAAACTAAAAACAGTAGAAGCCCTTGAATTTAAGGTCAGATTGTTGAGCTTCCTGCCTTTCTAGAAGTCAGGAAAAGGCAACAGATGAAACAAGCATAATGTAGATGTTTATTCCCAAGGAAGAAATTTACCCAAACTCCACTAACACAATTTGCTGTGCCATTGTTTATTCTCACCTTGCTTTTGCCTTTCTATTTTTCCTTTCCCTGGCGATATAAAGGAATTAATAACCCTAACAGAATCCCCAGATATTTCACTGGATGATCTGTCTTGTGAGATATAAATCTGACACACAGATGCCAGTTTACCCTTTTTGTCACTGACTATAATGGTCCAAGAATTTTAAATGGACATAGAATTTGGCTCAGGTCAATATGACCTTTTGCACCTGCAAACTCATGGTCCATTTTTTGTTCTGAGGAAGTCTTTATCTCATCTCATTACTTCCTGTCAGATACACAAAGATAAGAACTTTCAATGTGTTTACCTTTAAATAGGAAAAAATCAAGCAAGAAAGTAAAGTAGAGATAGCCTGTCAAGCCAAAAGCAGAAGACAAGTGGTTATATTAGAAGGGAGTAAACTTAGAGAGTCATCCTAAACCAAAACAATAAATCAAGATTACTTAAGTAGTTGTTACCATATTTCAGACCCGTTTTTGTTTGTTTGTCTGTTTGTTTGTTTTGGGGTATTTTTCTCTTTTTTTTTTTGCACCAGGGACTGAAATCAGGGACACTCCACCACTGAGCCACATTGCCAGCCCATTTTTTAATATTTTATTTAGAGACAGGGTCTCACTGAGTTGCTTAGGGCCTCACTAAGTTGCTGAGGCTGGCTTTGAACTCACAATCCTCCTGTCTCAGCCTCCCGAGCTGCTGGAATTACAGGTATGCACCACACAGTGCCCAGCTCAGGCCCTATTCTTAATACTTCACTTTTATCAACTCAATTACTTTCCATACAACCATAGGAAGTAGACACTTTTATTATCCCCCTTAGCAATTAAAGAAACTGAGGCACAGACTTACTCAGTTAATTGAGCTAGTAAATGGTAGAACCAGATGGCCTGATTTTCAGGTCTTTACCATTAAACACTCAGTATGTCACCTCTTCTAGGAAACAAAGTACTTTAAAACACAGGCTGCAGCAAAACCGAATAAGAGAAACTGCCGCACTTTCCACCAAGGGTTCCTTCTCAGTTTCTTCAGGCAGTTTTTCTTTCCAAACATCCTTCTTTGTCCCTACTTACTCACCTCCACTAGTCTATGATCATCCTCACCCACACTCAATAATACTTGGAAATTCAAAAACACCCTTGAGCAGGGCATTGTTTCCAGCAGGTCCTACATATTAACCCTTTACCTCTTGCTGGCTTTTCCATTCATTTGAGCTCATTGGTCCTTGTCTCCTTGGTAGTTGCCAGTATACAAAAAGAAATGCTTCTGTCCCCTACATGCCTACGACTCTCCTTTCTACTGCCCACTCAGAACATTCAAGAACATAGTCAGTATTGGAAATTAGAAAAAAAAAAACTGAAAAAAGTCAAAGAATACCCAAAGAATGCACTGCATTTTATGTTATATTCCCAATTAGTAGACTCAGAGGCTACATTAGCACTTGGAGTGTTGTCATTGGCCAGAGTCTCTGAAAGACATTTCTGAATAAAACAGATCCTTAGGCCATTAGTAATCTGTGCTTTTGTCAAGAACACTATATCAGTTACTCATCAGGACTCTTAAGAAAGGGCTGATCCCTTGGATGGAGGAGATTTCAATAAGTCAATTATTCTTCAAGTTGGAGATCTCCTAAATCTCCTTCCTCCTTAAGTATGCTGTTTTTCTGTATGAATTGATTTTTATGAACACATGCCCGATTCTAATGAATAATTCTCCATTAATGGCATTTGAACAAAAGGCAAAATGCTACAAATGCTGGCACTCCATGATAGAAGAGAATCTAAAGGTAGATAAAGGAAATAGTCACAGTAACAGCTCATTTCATTGTTCTCTGCAAAGCCTTTTGCTTGTGACCTTATCTGTGTAGGGGGAGTGTATGAATAAAAAGCTGAAGTAATGAAAAGTACAGCAAATATACTAGAATCAATGATACTAAAACAGAGAGAAAGGGGAGAGACAAAGAGAGGGGAAGGCAGGGGGATATTTAAACTAGTGAACTTTGCAGGGACTAAGATGACATACTGATCTTGGTCCAACAGAAGACAGATGGTTCAAGTTCACTAGATTTATTTAATCCAATTTCCCAAAGATTTATCAAGGACTTACTATGTGACTGGGGTTGGAAGATGAATTGGGCTTGGGATCTCAAGAAGGGTTGAAAAATAGAAGAAATAAGAAAAAAGAGTGCTTTTCTTGAAAAGTGGACCATTTAGTTAGGGAGACAAGTCATATTGACAGGAAACAGAACAGTTCATCTGAATGTATAAGTTGAATAGGATGGTATACAGGCTACTGTCTTTTCTGAAAACTATATCTATGTATCTCTTTTAGCATTTGAATGATTATGAAAATAAAGTCTTTCTTACAATTGCTGTGTACATTTCATAGAGCATGTTGGTGTTTCATTTTATTTTCTGAAAGTTGTTTATAAAATCAATGGTGTATCTCCATGTATGGTCCATGATGATGGACAAAGGCTATATGAGCTCTGATTCTCTGAAATGGGAATAATTTCTGTGATCCCAGTACATAACCACACATGTTTTTCCACCCTAATAAGAGACAGGAAAAAATGAGAGCAATAGGATGAGAGCAACAAAGAAGAGAAGGCATTCATGGAATGGAAAATGGGAAATGAAAGAGAAACAGAATGAGTAATGTCAGGTAGAGGAATGAAGGTGTCCTGGCAGTGGATAGAGGAGCCTAGCAGAAGCTGAGGTTATTTACAACACTATTAGGAGACTAGGTAGGAGAAGCAGGTAGCCCTTCTAGTAAGTAGGGCTACAATATGCGGTGTCTTATATCCATAATATCACAGTAAGGAAATGAACTGATTGAGGAAGGCATCCTGAAGTGAGTCGGGGAGTGAGCTTTGGAAATCCTATGCATCTATAAGGAAACAGATAGGACGCCAGGAAATAAGCTAGAGTCAGAATTCAGGGGTTCTAAACCAATGGGAAAGAGTGGGCTGGGAGCAGATTCTAAACAGATTCTTATATACAGATAAGTAGAGTAAGGAAGTGAGAAGAATGAGGACCCTTAATCTCTTGGCAGCAGACATAACCGGTAGCACTACCACAGTGATATGCTCTCATCTGCATGACCTAGTGGATTACTGTGGACAGTCAAAGGCTGGCAAGTGTAAGTAGAAGTCAGAAAGGAATAGAATTTACCTATTCCATCCCTGCATGGTCTGAGCAGATGACTAGAGCAGAGAGATTTGACTTACCTAATCCTTTGTTCCAGAAAAAAATAAGTTTGTTTGTCCTTAATCAATAGTTCAGCAGCCAGTATGAATTGAAGCAAGATGGCTATAGAGGAAAAGGCAGCTAATGTGGAACTACCATTTCTAGGAATTATCCTTGCTAGAGGACAGGATTGGAAATCAGGGACTGGGGATACCTGTGGGGACAGTCTCCCATGAACCAATCTCCCTTTCAACTGCCCACAAAGGTTGCATGGTACTGGAACCACAAAAGCCTGCTTTGAGTCTGTGGAAGTCACACAAGCTTTTGAGTTAGACTTTCTACCCCAGGTCTGTTACTAATTGGCTCACCATTGCCAAATCACTTTCCTCTTCTGAACTTGAGTTCCATAACTGTAAAATCAGCCCCATTTTGCTGATGAGATAGCTAAGGTTGCAAAAGGATGCATGTCATTTTTTAATCCTTCACCAAACTATTTCCCATGACTGTGAAGAGGAGCGACTAGTTGCGCCATTCTCAAAGGCTCATGCAGTTTCTTCCAGCCTTGGGAGAATAGATTACAATCTGTTGTTTTCAAAAAACTACTAATTATGGAAAGTCTACCCCTGCTAGTTACTTTTCATGCTTCATCTCATTGAAACCTCTTCAAAACCCCATGAATGTAGGTACTATAATACATCTCCATTTTATAGTCATGGAAATTGAAGCTCAAACAGGTTCTATGTCTTTGTCAAGACCACAAAGCTAGTTCTTGAATAGGCCTGGCTCCAAAGTTCATGCATACAATTTCAATTCTGAATGCTATCATCATTTGAAGCAGAGTTTCTTCTTGTTTGTGCAATGAAAGTCTTTATCCTCAAGCAAAAGAAATATAGGAGGACCCCTTGTGAAGTAAGGAGGATGCTACTCACTATAGCTCTGGTAGGAGTTGTCCTTTGCATACAGCATGAAGAGACAAGACTGGACTCAGTATACAAATACAGCCCTTTGGGTCTGAACTGAATACTAGTTTATAGAACTCTAGGCCAAGAAAAGTGCTTTAGAATTTCACATCAATCCTTGAAAAATATACAGAACTGCAATTATCACTTCCTTTTACAGAGTTAAGGATAGAGAGTCTCAGGAAATTTTAGAAATGTACCCAAGGTCACAATGTTAACAGAGGCAACATTTAAATGCAGGTTTTCTGGCTAGATTCTACACATTTGAGTTTTTTACAACTCTATGTCATCCTTTGGACATAACCCTACGTGGTGTGGAGGCTCAACAAATAATCAATGACATCTACCAGCTGGCTCCAAACCAAAAGTAGAACACAAAGCAAAAGTGCTCTAAGCATCTTAAAGCACTGGAATATAAAGAACAGATAAATGAAGAAAAAGTGCAAAGTGTGTGCCAGGTGCTTAGTATTCATCATTTAACATCAACAGCAGGCATCAACGTTGAGGCAGTTCTATTTTCAGATGCTGCTAAATAAATTCATCTCCTTTGCCTGGTATGACAGTAATAGTAATAGATTCTCCTGACTTTTCAAGACAAGACTCTACCCCTGTAGTATGCTCTGAAGCAGAAAATGCTGATCAAAATGAGAAAAAGCAAACCCATAGTATAATATGAATTCCTGAATAAACTGTACTTAGTAATGTCTCATCTACTTTAGATGGCAAAGGGCATGAAATAAATCCATGAATTTCTGTGATGGAGTTAATGATAATTAGCCATAACTAAGGTCTCCTAGTGGTTTAGTGTTAAAGTCATATTTTGCCCTGAGGCTTATCCTCCCCTGTATAATTTTATCTAAAGATCTCTGTACAGCTTAATCAGGACAGGTTGGGCCTGTTCAGAAATACAGTGGAGCAGAAAGTACTGTGGACAGGATGTTTTAAACTAAACCCTAACACTAATGATGTTAGGCAAATCATTTCTCTTTTTGTTAATGTGGACATGTACAAGGACAAAGTCTTTCTGACTGGAAAAAAGACATCTGACAGCTTTTATAGGCCTTATAACCATAATGCAAACACTGTCCCTACCACATCCATACCAAAACATATGAGAAAAGAAAGAGAAAAAAAACGAATTTTCTGGTTGTTAGGAATAGACAACCCTATTCCTTGGAAAGCAGTTTGTTGCCTCAGAAAAGTTTTCTTCAGGCAAGATTAATTCAAAGTGAAACAAACCTTAATATGGCATTTTCTTCTGATGAATTGGCAAAAATAGATAATACTCAAGGTGTCAAGAGTTCCAAGACAGACCATGCACCATGCAGTGGACTCTGGATCTACCAATGAGGCTGCCCACCATCACTGAACCACCTGCTGCTGCTGTGTGTTCTCCCAAGGCAGCTGCCTTCATCTTGGGACACCGCAGCTACTGTCATAGCCATCTCAACGTGGTAGCCTCTACCATTGGAGGGGCCTGACATTGGACAGAGCCTAGAGACAGCTGCTTGCCATAGTACTACCCACCACAGCACTGCATCTCCAAATGTGGCCACCCACCATCACTGCACGGCCCGTCCTCACTGCCCTATTTCTGAAAGCAGTCACTTCCATCTTGGTACACCTCCACCACCATCTTGGGTTACCTGTGCTACTGACATTGCCATCTCGAGTTAGGGCAACCTCCATCGTGGGACACTGACCAGGGCCCGGAAGCCCAACATCAAGGTACCTACAAGTTTACTGCTGCCACTGCTGCCACCATCTAAGGATATGGCCACTTCCATCTAGGGACACTAGCCTAGAAGACCAGCATCAAGGAACCTGACAGCTCAGTAACACCTGAGGTCTCCCTGCTAGGTGTGCTAATAACCACCGTCTTGCTGCAGAGGCAGGAGAGAGCCTTGCACAGGGTTGGAAGAGAGTGTGGGGGCATCTTACACTCAGCTTTCCCATCCAACCAATCCAGCATCTGCTGAGTTTCCAGGGCCGGGCCAGCATTGGTTGGGACCCGTCACCAGCTCAGTTCCTGACTCCCTCCCCAATTCAGCAGCCACTGATTCCCTGGTCCCTCTGGTTTGGCAATAAGTAAGGCCCTCCAGCTTCCCAATCCCCAGTCTCCCAACCCCTCCCTAACTACCAATCCAGCCCAGCACTTGCAGCTATGTGGCCAGCATGCAGCCTTCAATGCCTAGTCCTGATCCACCCAACACAGAACAGCTCTATGTGATAGGGACACAGGTCCTGGCACTCAGCCCTCAGGACCTCCAGAGAGAGAGAGAGAGAGAGAGAGAGAGAGAGAGAGAGAGAGGTGCCTGATTGGGAAGTCAAAAGGGCAGGGAAGGGAGAGATACATTTTAGAGACCAGGAATTGTGGGGTTCACAAGCAAAGTAAGGGGCTATGATCAGGCTCCTACATCACACAAGTGGATCCCAAATGAGATTCCTGGGGTGCAGTCTTCCAACGGAGACTGGCAATTGCTATACCCCACCTCCAGGAGTTCCACCTCCAAGACTAACCCTCCCACCCTATCTTCACCTTCCTGAAAGTGGAGATACCAGCAAACTCCAGACAACCCCACCTATCAGATGAGAATGCAAGAAGAGAAACTAGTGATCTCCAACAGAAATGATTGTTTAATTTTCCTTTGAGATTTATTTTTTCTTTTCTTTTCTCACTTTCATATGGCCACCATTTTTGAAACTAAATACTTTTCATGCATCAGGCTATTGAGAACTGGGATGTCTAAGCAGTATATTACAGTTTTATTGTATATCCTTTTATTTTCACATTTTTTTTTCTTTTTTTTCTTATTTTCTTATTATTATTATTATTATTATTAATCTCTCTATATTTTCCTCTCACTTTGTTTCCCCAGATTCTCTTTCTCTCTTTTCTCCTTCTCACAACCAACTTCTATTAATTCCTCTTTCACTCTTCCTATGATTTAATACTTCTATCTTCTCATCCCCCATACTTCATAAACATCATACCCTACACCATCCCTCTTCTCTTTTTGTCTGTCATTAGAAATTATAGACTCTTTGGAAAACCTATTGTTTATATTGCAAACAATAATTGAATACATCATTTCTGTTTAATGCAACAAAACTGTAAACATGTTAATAGGAGCTATTTGGTTTAAGGGTGCATATTGTTTGCCTTGGGTGCTGATAATATTGATCTTCCCCTTAAAGGTGAAGTATTGGAAATCTGGAGGAGTGCTATAAGTCTATAGGTTAGAAAATGTAATACCTTGGATACAACTGCTAGAGGGGAATACACATGAAAAACATGATAAAACAAGGGAAGAAAGCACACCAAACAAGTCAAGATGCTACAATAATAGAATACATCAACAACACAGTAGAAGAAAAGTCACATAAGGAGTTCAGAATGTACATGGTTAAACTGATTTGTGAAGTAAAGGATAATGTCAGAGAACAAATACAAATAGCAAAAGATCACTTTAATAAAGAGAAAAAAACAGAAATTCTGAGAAAACATAAATCCTTGAAATGAAGGAAATAATAAACTAAATTAAAAATTTGATAGAAAGCATGAACAGATTAGATCACTTGGAAGACAGAACCTCAGGCAATGAAGACAAAATATATAATCTTGAAAATAAAGTTGAACACACATTTAAAATGGTAAGAAACCATGAATAGAACTTCCAAGAATTATGGCCAAATTTAAGATTTATCATAATAGAGGAAGGCACAGAAAGAGAACCAAAGGAAAGTATAATCTTTTCAATGAAATAATATCAGAAAATTTCCCAAGCCTAAAGAATGAAATGAAAATCAACCACAAGAGGTTTACAGGACCCCAAATGTACAAAATTACAACAGACCCACAAAAAGGCACATTATAATTAAAATGCACAGCATAACAGAATAAAATTTTAAAGGTTGCAAGAGAAAATAATCAGATTACATATAAGAGGAAACCAATTCTGATTGCAGCAAATTTCTCAACCCAAACCATCAAAGCTAGGTGGTCAGAACAACATGTACCAAGTTCTGAAAAGAAAATGGATGCCAACCAAAAATCTAATACCCAGCAAAATTTACCTTCAGATTTGATGATGGGATAAAAACCTTTCATGATAAACAAAAGTTAAAATAATTTACAGCTAGAAAGTCTGCACTACAGAACATTTTCAGCAAGATATTCAATGAAGAGGAAATGAAAAAAAAAAACAATGAAAATCAGCAAAAGGAAGAACTACACTAAAGGAAAAGTCAATCAAAGGAGAACCCAAGTCAAGTTAAAAACCAAAAATTAACCAAAATGGCCAGGAATACAAATTATATCTCAATAATTACCCTGAATGTTAATATCCTAAACTCATCATTCAAAAGACATAGACTGGCAGGTTGGATTTTTTAAAAAAGATTCAACAATATGTTGTCTTCAAGAGACTCATCTCATAGGAAAAGACATCAACAGACTGAAGGTGAAAGGATGGGGGAAAACATAGCACATGCATGGACTGCATAAACAATCAGGGTTTTCCATGCCCATATCAGATAATGTGGACTTCAAGCCAAAGTTAGTCAGAATGGATAAAGAAGGACATTTCATACTGCTTAAGGGAATAGTACATCAACAAGACATAACAATTGTAATTATTTATGCCCAAATCAATGGAGCATCTATGTACATCAAACAACTCTTTCTCAATTTCAAGATCAAGTAGACCACAACATAATAATACTTGGTGATTTTAATACACCTCTCTCACTGCTGGATAGATCTTCTAAACAAAAACTAAACAAACTATAGAACTAAATAAAACAATCAATAATTTAGATTTAACAGACATGTATAGAATATTTCTTCCTTCAATGAGCAAATACACTTTGTTCTCAGCAGCACATGGATCTTTCACTAAATTAGACCATATGTTATGCCACAAAGAAACTCTTAGAAAATACAGAAAAAGAGATACTACCCTTCATTCTATCAGATCATAATGTAATGAAATTAGAAATCAATGATAAAATAAAAAATAAAAGCTACTCCAACACCTGGAGACTAAATAATACGCTATTCAATGGCAAATGAATATTAGAAGAAATCAGGGAGGAAATTAACAAAATTCTTAGTGGTAAACAAGAACACTGATGCAACATATCAAAATCTCTGGGACACTATGAAGGCAGTGCTAAGAGGAAAGTTCACTGCATTGAGATCATTCATTAAAATAATAAAAAGTCAACAAATAAATGACCTAACACTACATCTCAAAGCTCCAGAAAAAGAAGGACAAATCAATACCAAAAGTACTAGAAGACAGGAAATAATTAAAATCAGAACTCATGTCAATGAAATTGAAACAAAAGAAACAATTCAAAAAATTGACAAAACAAAACGTTGGTTCTTTCAAAAAATAAATAAAATTGATAAACCCTTAGCCATGCTAATGAAGAAAAAGAGAGGGAAAACTCAAATTACTAAAATTCATGATGAAAAGGGAAATATCACGACAGACACCACTGAAATACAGAAGATAATTAAAAACTATTTTGAAATTTTATACTCCAATAAAATAGAAAATCTTGAAACTATTGACAAATTTCTAGAGAAAAATGATCTAAACAAACTGAATCAGGAAGACATACACAATTTAAACAGATGAATTTCAAGCAATGAAATAGAATATGCCATTAGAACAAATTCAATTTTTTTTTAAAAAGTCTACCAACAAACAAAAGACCAGGAACAGATGGATTCTCAGCCAGGTTCTACAAGATCTTCAAAGAAGAGTACACCAATACTAATCAAATTATTCCATGAAATAGAAAAGAAGGGAACCCTTGCAAACTCATTTTATGAAACTAGTATCACCCTGACACCTAAACCAGAAAAAGACACATCAAGGAAAGAAAACTTCAGAACAATATTCCTGATGCACATAGATGCAAAAATTTTCAATAAAATTTGGGCAAATTGCATGCAAAAACTTACTTAAAAGATAATGTACCATGATTCAGTGGGGTTCATCCTAGGGATGCAAGACTGGTTAAACATGGAAATCAATAAACGTGATTCATCATATCAATAGACTTAAAGATCAAAATCATATGATCATCTTAACAGATGCAGAAAAATCATTTGACAAAATACAGCACTCCTTCATGTTCAAAACACTAGAAAAAAAAAACTAGGGATAATAGGAACATACCTCAACATTGTAAAAGCTATTTATGCTAAGCCCAAGACCAATATCATTCTAAAAGGAGAAAAGTTGAAAGCATTCCCTCTAAAAGCTGAAACAAGATAGGGATGCCCTCTTTCACCACTGCTATTCAACATCATCCTGGAAATTCTAGACAGAGCAATTAGACAGATGAAAGAAATTAAAGGGATACAAATAGTAAAAGAACTCAAACTATCACTATTTGTGGACAACATGATTCTATATTTAAAAGATCTGAAAAAATTTTTCAGAAAACTTCTAGAGCTAATAAATGAATTCAGCAAAGTAGCAGGATATAAAATCAACACTCATAAATCTCATGCATTTCTATTCATCAGTGATGAATCCTCTGAAAGAGAAATTAGGAAAACTACCCCATTCACAATAGCCTCAAAAAATAAAATAATTGGGAATCAATGTAACAAAAGAGGTGAAAGACCTCTACATTGATAACTACAGGACACTAAAGAAAGGAATTGAAGAAGACTTTAGAAGATGGAAAGATCTCCCATGTTCTTGGACAGGCAGAATTTATATTGTCAAAATGGCCATACTTCCAAAAGCTTTATATAGATTTAATGCAATTCCTATTAAAATCCCAATGACATTCTTCATAGAAATAGAAAAGCAATCATGAAATTCATTTAGAAAAATAGGAGACCAAGAATAGCCAAAGCAATCCTTAGAAAAACAAGTGAAGCAGGAAGCATCACAATACCAGACTTTAAACTATACTACAGAGCAATAATAACAAAAATGGCATGGTATTGGCACCAAAATAGACAGGTACACCAATGGGCCAGAATAGAAGACACAGAGACATACCCACATAAATACAGTTTTCTCATACTAGACAAAGGAGCCAAAAGCATACATTGGAGGAATGATAGCCTCTTCAACAAATGGTGCTGGGAAAATAGGAAATCCACATGTTACAAAATGAAATTAGACCCCTATCTCTCACTCTGCATGAAACTCAACTCAATGTGGATCAAGGCCCTAGGAATTAGACCAGAGAACCTGTGCCTAATAGAAGAAAAAGTAGACCCAGATCTTCATCATGTCCCCTTATGACCTGACTTCTTTAACATGACTCCTGAAGTAAAATAAATAAAATTAAGAACCAATGAATGAGATGGATTCAAACTGAAAAAATTCTTCTCATTAATAATGTTAAAGAAAGCCTATAGAATGGGAGAAAATCTTGACCACAAGCACATCAGATAGAGCACTAATCTTCAGAATATATAAAGAACTAAAAAATCTTAACAGCCAAAAAATAATCCAATCAGTAAATGGGCGAAGTAACTGAACAGATGCTTCACAGAAGACATACAATCGATCAAGAAATATAAGAAAAAATGTTCAACATCTCTAGTAATTAGAGAAATGCAAATCAATACTCTAAGATTTCATGTTACTCCCGTGAGAATGGCAATTATCAAAAATAGAAACAACAATAAATGTTGGTGAGGATGTGGGGAGAAAAGGGTACACTCATACATTGCTGGTGGGATTGCAAATTGGTGCAACCACTCTGGAAAGCAGTATGGAGATTTCTCAGAAAATTTGGAATGGAACCACCATTTGACTGATCTATCTCATTCCTTGGTTTATACTCAAAGGACTTAAAATGAACATATTACAGTGATGTAGCCACATCAGTGTTTATACCAGCTCAATTCACAATAGCTAAACTATGGAACCAACCTAAATGCCCTTTAACATATGACTAGGTAAAGTAACTATGGTATATATACATAATGGAATATTACTCAGCCTTAAAGAAGAATGAAATTATGGCATTTTCATGTAAATGGATGGAGTTGGAGAATATCATGCTCAGCGAATTATGTCAATTCCAGAAAACCAAAGGCCAAATGTTTTCTCTGATATGCAGATGGTGATCCATAATGGGCAGAAGGCAGTGAGGAGAGGGGAGGGGATGTGAGAGTAGGAAAGATGGTGGAATGAGACAGACATTATTACCCTATGTACATGTATGATTTTACTATGTACATGTATGGTGTAACTCTGCATAATGTATAACCAAAGAGAATAAAAGTTCTGCCCCATTTGTGTGCAATGAGTTGAAAAGCATTCTGCTGTCATGGTTAACTAATTAGAGCAAATAAAATTTTAAACAAATTTCAAAAAGAGTTCCCAGAAATATGAGCTGGGTTGTAGCTTTAGTGGTGGAGCCCTAGCATGTGTGAGGCAGTGGGTTCGATCCTCAGCACCACATAAAAATAAATAAATAAAGTTATAATAAAATATGATGAAGAAAAAGATTTTTAAGGAAACATTAGTTCCCAGAACCATTTGCTGGTCAGATTGTGGATTTGTGTAAACTTTTAATATCAGTCTGACTAGACATTTCAAAGGCCTTTAAAATATGCATACACTTTGACCAAGAGTTCTTCTTTCTAGAAATTGAGCCTCAGGAAATTATCAGATAACAACATATAGATTTAGCCACAGGGACATTAATTACATAATTATTTATAATAGCAATAACTGGAAAATTTGTATATCCATAAATCAAAGAATATTTAAATTATATCTTGGTATATCCATAATGGACAGTTTTCAGCCATTAAAATGCTTTAGGAAAACATTTAACCATGCGGAAATGTATATAATATATTGTTAAATGAGATAACATCATACATAATTGGATCCCATTAGCTTACACAATTCTAAATGTGTGTACGTACATGTACCTATGTGTTTATGCATATATACAGATATATACATTACCATAGTTTGGATATGGTTTGTACCCCAAAAACTCATGAACTGGAAGCTTGGTTCCCAATGTAAGAATAATGAAAGGTGGTGGAACCCTTAGGAGGTTGAGCCTAGTGGAAGGTCATGGGGATCCACCTCCCTGAGTGGATTAAATATTGTCATTTGGAATTGGGCAGGCTTCTCAGGAGTGGATTTATTCCTGAGAGTTGGTAGTCATAAAAGAGGAAGCCTGGCCCTTTTGAGTCTGTTGTTTCCTTTCTTGCCATTTGAGTTCTCCTGCATACACCCTTGCCATGTGATTGCATCACTATATTGTGATGCAGCCAGGGAGACCTTACTGGAAACTGAAACCATGCTGTTTGACCTTCCAACTACCAGCATTGAGCCAAACAAACTTCTTTTCCTTTTATCTTACCAAGCCTCAGGTACTTGTTATAGCAACACAAAACAGACTAAGATATACATATCAATATAGATGCATACATATATTTATAGAGACATATGTATGTGTGTACATAGACATATGTATATGCGCACATACACATGCACATAATGAGCTTCATATGCATATGAAGAGAAATACCAAAAAGCATATGCATTATCTTAGTAGTTATAGGATTGCAAATACATTTTATTTCTCTTTTTACTAGTCTGCATTCTACATTTGACATAATAAACTTTATTATCATATTTTAAAGACTTTAAAAAGTCATATTAGGTGTCTTTCAAGTATTTATTAAAAGGCTTGATTTTGAAAAGATATTAAGAAAAGTTTATGGTTTATGCTGAAATTATTTTCCTTGTTTTTATCAAAGGCAGGCAGTTACCTGTCAGTGTGGGGAATGCAACCAAGTGATATTCAAATTGCTTTTCTAGAAAGTTGCCTAAGATGCAGTAGGTTGGGGCCTGGGTCCAGGCCAGTGTGGTAAAGGCAAGAGAGGTCACAAGGGCAATAGGGCCACAGGGAACTAAGGGCAGGATCCATGGTAATCAAGAGGGTCCCACAGATCCAGCATTTACAGGCTAAAGACAAGATCTCAACAGGGAACCTGGCAAAAGTCAGTTTTTATAGATCCAGACTGGAGTGAAATATCAAGGTGAAAGCAGGGTCCTCATTTAAAGAAAGGACCAGGATGGAGGCTTTGAATCAAACAAGAAGGAATAGATGAAGAACATAAAGCACAGAAGGGTATGAATGTTGAGGCTGTCTGTACTGGGGTTGGAGCAATACACCTCATCTCTCAACCCTTATGCATAAAGGGAAAGAGGTTGCCAGATGTGCAAGTGTCTTGGAAATGCAGTGCTCTCTGGTATATATATATATGAGGTAACTATTGCATAAGCAAATTCAGGGCTGCTTTCTGCTGATATTCAACTGTACTGAACCAACTAAGATATTGACCAAACTGAGTATGGAGAAGAGACCAGAGTAGAATAGATGAGATACCTAGAGTGGTCCGGGGGAGAATACAGGTTTTCCCCAAAGACCATAGTCTTTAGTGTGCTGCTATATAACTTTTATCTTTCAACTTCTGACTTGTAGAAAACATCCCAATCCTATGGAATATCAGAGGTAGAACCATACTTATGGATCATTTAGCCCAACCCCAATGATTTATATAGGAGGAAATAGGTGTAGAGAAAAATAGATAAAGGCTTCACTTTAGAAAAATAGAGCAAGGACAAATAATGAAGTTCATTCAGTAGCCCATGTCCTACATCTAGAGGCAAAAGACATTTTTAAGTATTTTCAGTGAGAAATTAGGGTCAATACATTAAGTTTGACATCCTAGGGTATCATTTTCTGTTACTATTGAAAACAAAAAAATTAAGGAAACAATATAACAGGCAATCATGTACTACCACTCAGATAAAACAAATTTTAATACCCCTCCAAGCTTTGCTCTAGATCTTTTTAAGAAATAAAGCTTCACATATACAGTTGAAATTCTCTTTGTATATTTTGTCAATCTCACTCTCTTTCCTGCCTGTTTCTGCAGGAGGTGGCCATGCTCCTAATTTGGGCTTATCATTTCAGGACATTTCTTTATCCTTTTCCTTTCCCTATGTGTTCATATAGTATATATCATTTTATGTGCTTTAAAACTTTATATGTAAATGATCTAATACAGTATATAGCATCCTGTAATTTACTATTTTATTCAATATGATTTATGACATGTTGATACATATAGGTCAAGTTTATTGTATTTATCCATTCTTCTACCAAGAGAAATTTAGTGGTTTGTAATTTCATTCTTATAAACAAAACTGTCACAAATATTCTTGTAAACATCTCTTTGTTTATGTATGTAAATGTTTTTCTAGTGCATATACATAAAAGTAGAATGATGGGCACGGCTATTGAGGAGATTCCAATGAAAAGCATGTCTTTTTCTCATCCAGGTTATCAATGAACTATAGGGTTTGTTTGTTTTTTTCTATTATAAGAGTAAGAAAGATTAGCATTAGTTATTAGAGTTGATACTAGTTAATATATTTTCTTCATTGTTTATCTTCTTGAAGAACCAACTCTTTGTTGCATTGAACAATATACATTTAATCATGTGTTGTTTTTAATTCTCGATTTCATTAATTTCAGTTCTGATTTAGTTATTTCCTGTCTTCTACTGATTTTGGAATTAATTTGTTCTTCCCTTTAAAAGGCTTGAGGTGGAGCATGAACTTATTTCTGATCTCCCTATTTTTTAATGTAAGCACTCAATGCTATAAATTTTCCTTTTCAAACTACTTTCATACTGTCCCTGAGATTTTGATATGTTGTACCTCTGTTCTCCTTTATTTCAAAGAATTTCTTTTTTAATTATTTTTTACTTTTATAGACTGCATTTTGATTCATTATACACAAGTGGGGGTACATCTTTTTGTTTCCATGGTTGTGCACAATGTAGATTCATACCATTCATGTAATCATACACGTACATAGGGTAACGATGTCTGTCTCATTCCACCATCATACCCCCCTCTCATTTCCCTCTATGTAAGCATTTCTTGATTTCTTCTCTCATTTCCATTCTTAATTTAAAAGAGTTATTATTCAATCTCCATGTATTCATGTAGTTTCTATTATTTTTCTTACTGTTGTTTCTAGTTTCATTTTATTATGATCTAATAGAATGCATGGGATTTTATGTTTTTTGTATTTACTAAGACTTATTGTGACTTAGAATATGGTCTGTTTTGGAAAAGATTCAATGAGCTGCTTAAAAGCGAGTAAATTCAGCTTCTTGTGGTGATATAGTCTATAGATGTCTATTAGGTCCATTTACTTTATTGTATTATAGTATTAATGTACTCTGTATTATTTGCAGTATTATTATTATTTTTTTTTTTGCGGTGCTGGGGATTGAACCCAGGGCGTAGTGCTTGCAAGGCAGGCACTCTACCAACTGAGCTACATCCCCAGTCCTATTTGCAGTATTATTTATAATTGATTATTATTTATAAATCACTATCTTTATTGATTTTGTGTTTGGATGACCCATCTATTACTGATAAGGGTGTATTGAAATCACCCAATATCATTATCTCATCATGTATCTGGCATTTAATATAAAGAAGTATTTTTTTAAATATGATAAGTACACTGATTTGGGGGCATATATATTTACTATCATTATATCTCCTTGTATTATTCCCTTCGCCAGTATGTAGTGGATTTCTTTGTGTCTTCTGATTAATTTTTGTTTGAAATCTGCTTTGTCAGATATGAAAATAGCTACTCCTGCTTGTCCTCAGACTCCATTTGAATGAAATACTTTTTCAATCCTTTTACTTTAATCTATGGATTTCTTTGTCTATGAGATGAGTCTCTTGCAATCAGCATATAGTTGGATCATTTTTTATTCTGCTAATCTGTCTTTTAATTGAGGAGTTGACACCATTTATATTCAGTGTTATCATGGATATGTGTTTGTTGTTTCTTGCCATTTGGGGTTTATGTCATTTTTAATTCTGTCTTGATTTTCATTTAGGTGTTTGCCCTTCTAGTGATATCTATCTAGCTGGTAGATTTGGGGTTTGTTTTTAGGTTCCTCTGGATGCAGTACATCTTTGAGTATTCTGTGTAGTGCTGGTTTAGTGATATTGAATTCTTCAGCTTATTTTTTTTTATGGAGACAGCAATCATGACTGACAATTTTTTCTTTTAGAACTTCAAATATCCTATTCCAGGCCCTCCTGGATTTTAGGGTCTGAATTGAGAAGTCAGAAGTGAACTTTATTGGTTTGCATCTAAATGTATTCCTTATTTCTCTCTTATGCATTTTGATTACGATGTGTCTTGGAGAAGGTCTGTTTTAATCTTGCCTATTTGGGGTCCTATATACCTCTCATATGTGAATATCTCACTTGTAATATGTGGAAATGTTTCTGTTTGTATCTCACTGAAGATGTTCTTAATGCCTTTAGCCTTTATCTACATGTTCTCTTCTATCTCAATGATTCCCAGTTTTGTTCACCTGATGCAGTCCCAGAATCTTTTTTATTTTATTTTACTTTTTTGTGGTGCTGGGGATTGAACCCAAGGCTTTGTGCTTGCAAGGCAAGCACTCTACCAAGTGAGCTATATCCCCAGTCCTCAGAATTCTTATATATTGTGATCATGGTCTTATTTTCTTCTTTTTTCATACTGAATATTCAAATTTGTATACTCTATCTTTGAGGCCTGAAATTCTGTCTTCAAAGCTTTTGTGTTTAGTTTTGTTTTCAAATATTCTATTTATTTGTTCAGAAAACAGAACAAATGCCTGGCAGCTTAAAAGAGTATGGTCAGGCAGATTCAAGATGGCGGGCTAGAGGAAGGCTGCATTCCTACTTGCTCTGTGGATGCCTACTTGCTCGGGATTCAAACAGCAGGAATATGGCTCTCAATGAGATTTTATATTCAAATCACATATAAGAGGTCCCCAGTCACCGCTCCAGAACCAACTCTGCCGGGCTGGGCTCAGCCTGGCCGCAGGCAGCTACCACCCAGGAGTGCCAGACCCCACAGCTGCTTCGGAGTCACCGACCTGGGCCTGCGCCAGCCAGCAAGTGAGTGCGGGTCCCCAGCAGCAGCTTCAGAGTCACTGGCCAGGCTCTGGCATCAGCCAGCAAGTGAGTGAGGGTCCCCAAATGAGTGCCGGTCCCCAGCAGCAGCTTCAGAGTCACTGACAAGGCTTGGGCGCCAGCCCGCAAGTGAGCGCAGAACTCCAGTAGCCACTGGGAAATCACCATCCCTAGGCCAGGTTCAGGCCTGAACCCCGGGCAGCCTCAGCCAAGCCATCGGGCCGCCATATCTACCTCCAAACCCAGGCCTGCCACCTGTTCCTGGTCTAGTCTCAGATCGGCACCCATGCTGTCGCAGACCATCTAACAACAGCAGGTTACCTTAGCCCACAAACATTGATTAGCCCTGACTTGGAGGCAGTGGGACAGCATCCTTCTTGGGACACAGCATTGCCAAGCGCCTGACAGGCATCAGACTACTGAATAATAGGAGGTTTGAATAGTACAATATAATTTTACGGCAGAACTTTCTTCCTTTTTTTTGTCTAAATAGTAATATTACGATTATTCCTAATATACTTACTACATTCCCACTTCTTTCCTATTAATACCTTATCATTCTCTCATGCTCTAATATAGCAGTGACCTTGGAGACCCATTCTCTTTTCTCATGCTAAAAACTTATTTCCTGTAATTCCGCTCTCACTATTCCTATGACATAGTAACTATATAGACTCACTTCCTATCTCATTTACATTATATTCTAAACCACTCAGCATTTTCTTTTTCCACTATTTGAAATTGAGGTCCTTATTGTAAACCTATCGATTATGCAGTAGATAATTTGCACTCATTTCTGTATACTATAATGCAGTTTATATCTAAATGGTTCTATATGGTTTAAGGACACATATTGATTATATGGGGTACTGAGAATAATAATCTCTTTAAAGTGAGGTATTGGAAATCTGCAGGGACACTATAAGTCTTTATAGGGAAACTGCACTCCCTCAGACTCGTACTACTAGAGGGGAAGATACACAAGCAACCTGAGAAAGCACAGGAAGAAAATGTCCCAAACAAACCTAGACGATATATCAAGAGAACCCAAAGACAGCATGGTAGAAGGAATGACAGAAAGGGAGTTCAGAATGCTCATAATTAAAATGATCCGAGAAGAGAATGATGTGATGAGAGAGCAAATACAGGCTATGAATAATCAGCTAACAGAGCAATTGCAGGAAGCAAAAAATCATTTCAATAAAGAGATTGAAGTTCTGAGAAAAAAACAAACAGAAATCCTTGAAGGAAACAAGGAAATGAAGGAAACAATAAACCAAGTTAAAAACTCAATAGAAAGCATAATTAACAGAATAGATCACCTGGAAGACAGAACCTCAGACAATGAAGACAAAATACTTAATCTTGAAAACAAAGTCGAACAAACAGAGAAGATGGTTAGGAATCATGAACGAAACCTCCAAGAAATATGGGATATCATGAAAAGACCAAATTTAAGAGTTATTGGGATTGAGGAAGGCACAGAGATACAAATCAAGGGAATGAACAATCTGTTCAATGAATAATATCAGAAAATTTCCCAGATATGACAAATGAGATGGAAAATCAATTACAAGAGGCTTACAGGACACCAAACACACAGAATTACAACAGATCCACACCAAGGCACATTATAATGAAAATACCTAAAATACAAAAGAAAGATAGAATTTTAAGGGCTGCGAGAGAAAAGCATCAGATTACCTACAGGGGAAAACCAATATGGATATCAGCAGATTTCTCAGTCCAGATCCTAAAAGCAAGAAGGGCCTGGAACAACATATTTCAAGCTCTGAAAGAAAATGGACGCCAACCAAGAATCTTATGCCCAGCAAAACTTACCTTCAGATTTGATGACGAAATAAAATTCTTCCATGATAAACAAAAGCTTAAAGAATTCACAAAGAGAGAGCCTGCCCTACAGAATATTCTCAACAATATATTCGAAGAGGAAGAAATGAAAAACAACAATCTCAGTCAACGTGGGGAGGAGTTACCCTAAAGAGAGAGTCAATCAAAGGAGAAACAAAGTTAAGCCAAAAACCACAAAAAAGTTAAAATGGCAGGAAATACAAGTCATGTCTCAATAATAACCCTGAATGTAAATGGTCTAAACTCATCAATCAGAAGACATAGACTTGCAGACTGGATTAAAAAGAAAGACCCAACAATATGCTGCCTTCAAGAGACTCATCTCATAGAAAAACATGCCCAATGACTAAAGGTGAAAGGTTGGGAAAAAACATACCATGCAAATGGACTCAGTAAAAAAGCAGGAGTTTCCATCCTCATTTCAGATAAAGCAGAATTCAAGCCAAAGTTAGTCAGAAGGGATAAAGAAGGACATTTCATACTGCTTAAAGGAAGCATAAATCAGCAAGACATAACAATCATAAATATTTATGCACCAAACAATGGTGCATCCATGTATGTCAATCAGATCCTTCTCAATTTCAGGAATCGAATAGACCAAAGCACAATAATACTGGGGGACTTTAACACTCCTCTCTCACCATTGGACAGATCTTCCAAGCAAAGATTGAACAAAGAAACCATAGGAATCAATGACACAATCGCTAATTTGGACTTAGCAGACATATATAGAATATTCCATCCATCAAAAAGCGAATACACTTTCTTCTCAGCAGCTCATGGTTCCTTCTCTAAAATAGACCATATGTTATGCCACAAAGCTACTCTTAGCAAATACAAAACCCTAGAGATACTACCTTGTATACTATCAGATCATAATGGAATGAAATTAGATATCAATGAAAAAGTTAAAAACAGAAACTACTGCAAGACCTGGAGATTAAATAATATGCTATTGAATGATGCATGGATAACGGAAGACCTTGAGGGGGAAATTAAAAGATTCTTAGAGGTCAACGAGAACAAAGATACAGCATATCAAAATCTCTGGGACACTATGCAAACAGTGTTAAGAGTAAAATTCATTTCATGGAGTGCTTTTAATAAAAGAATGAAAAGTCAGCAAATCAATGATCTCACACTACAGCTCAAAGCCCTAGAAAAAGAGGAACAGATCAACACCAAAAGTAGCAGAAGACAGGAAATAATCAAAATTAGAACTGAAATCAATGAAATTGAAACAAAAGAAACAATTCAAAAAGTTGACAAAACAAAAAGTTGGTTCTTTGAAAAAATAAACAAAATTGACAAACCCTTAGCCACGCTAATGAAGAGAAGGAGAGAGAAACTCCAAATTACTAAAATTCATGATGGAAATGGAAATATTACAAAAGGCACAATTGAAATACAAACCATAATAAGAAGCTACTTTGAAAATTTATACTCCAACAAAATAGAAAACCTGGAAGACATCAACAGGTTCCTAGAGGCATATGAACCACCCAAACTGAATCTGGAGGACATACACCACTTAAATAGATCAATTTCAAGCAATGAAATAGAAGAAGTCATCAAAAGCCTACCAACAAAGAAAAGTCCAGGACCAGATGGATTTACAGCCGAGTTCTACAAGACCTTCAAAGAAGAGCTCATTCCAATACTCCTCAAAGTTTTTCATGAAATAGAGGAGGAGGGAACCCTTCCAAACTCATTCTATGAAGCTAATATCACCCTGATACCAAAACCAGAGAAGGACACATCAAGGAAAGAAAATTTCAGACCCATATCTCTAATGAACATAGATGCAAAAATTCTTAACAAAATTTTAGCGAATCGCATACAAAAGCATATTAAAAAGATAGTGCACCACGATCAAGTGGGTTTCATCCTGGGGATGCAAGGTTGGTTCAACATCCAGAAATCAATAAATGTAATTCACCACATCAACAGACTTAAAGCCAAGAACCACATGATTATTTCAATAGACACAGAGAAAGCATTTGATAAAATAGAGCACACCTTCATCCTCAAAAGAGTAGAAAAATAGGGATAGTGGGGACATTCCTTAACATTGTAAAGGCTATCTATGCTAAGCTCACAACTAACATCATTCTAAATGGAGAAAAATTGAAAGCATTCCCCCTGAGAACTGGAACAAGGCAGGGATGCCCTCTTTCACCACTACTATTCAACATTGTTCTTGAAACTCTAGCCAGAGCAATTAGGCAGACCAAAGAAATTAGAGGAATACAAATAGGAAAAGAAGAGCTCAAACTATCCCTGTTTGCTGATGACATGATTCTCTATTTAGAAGACCCCACGAATTCCACCAGAAAACTTCTGGAATTCATAAATGAATTCAGTAAAGTAGCAGGATATAAAATTAATGCTCATAAATCCAATGCATTTTTATTCATAAGTGATGCATCCTCTGAGAGAGAAATTAGGAAAACTACCACATTCACAATAACCTCAAATAAAATAAAATACTTGGGAATCAATCTAACAAAAGAAGTGAAAGACCTCTACAATGAGAACTACAGAACACTAAAGAAAGAAGTGAAAGAGAATCTGAGAAGATGGAAAGATCTCCCATGTTCTTGGATAGGCAGAATTAATATTGTCAAAATGGCCATACTTCCAAAAGTGCTATACAAATTCAATGCAATTCCAATTAAAATCCCAATGATGGACCTCATAGAAATAGAGCAAACAATCATGAAATTCATTTGGAGGAATAAGAGACCCAGAATAGCTAAAGCAATCCTTAGCAAGAAGAGCAAAGCAGGGGGTATCACAGTACCAGATCTTCAACTATACTACAGAGCAATGGTATTGGCACCACAATAGACAGGTAGATCAATGGTACAGAATACAGGACACAGAGACAAACCCACATAAATACAGGTATCTCATACTTGAAAAAGGAGCCAAAAACATACAGTGGAGAATAGACAACCTCTTCAACAAATGGTGCTGGGATAATTAGAAATCCATATGCAGCAAAATGAAACTAAACCCATATCTCTCACCCTGTACAAAACTCAACTCAAAGTGGATCAATGACCTAGAAATTAGACCAGAGACTCTGCACCTAATATAAGAGAAAATAGGTCCAAATCTTCATCACGTTGGTCTAGGACCAGATTTCCTTAACATGACTCCCAAAGTGCAAGAAATAAAAGCATGAATCAATGATTCAGATAGAGTCAAACTAAAAAGGTTTTTCTCAGCAAAGGAAACAATCAGCAATGTGAAGAGAGAGCCTTCAGAGTGGGAGAAAATCTTTGCCACGCACACTTCAGATAGAGCACTAATCTCCAGAATCTACCAAGTACTCAAAAATCTTTACACCAAGAACACTAATAACCCAATCAATAAATGGGCCAAGGAAATGAACAGATACTTTACAGAGGAAGATCTACAAGCAATCAACAGATTCATGAAAAAATGTTCAACATCTCTTGTTATAAGAGAAATGCAAATCAAAAGCAGCTTAATATTTCATCTTACCCCAATTAGAATGTCTTTTATCAAGAACACAGGCAACAACAGATGTTGGCGAGGATGTGGGGAAAAGGGTACACTCATACATTGCTGGTAGGAGTGCAAGTTGGTGCAGCCACTCTGGAAAGCAGTGTGGAGATTCCTTAGAAAACTTGGAATGGATCCACCATTTGACCCTGCTATCCCACTCCTTGTCCTATACCCAAAGGACTTAAAATCAGGTTACTACAGTGATGCAGCCACATCAATGTTCATAGCTGCTCAATTCACAATAGCTAGATTGTGGAACCAACCTAGATGCCCTTCAATAGATGAATGGATAAAGAAACTGTGGCATATATACACAATGGAGTATTATTCAGCCATAAAGAAGAATAAAATTATGGCATTTGTAGGTAAATAGATGATGTTGGAGACTCTTATGCTAAGTGAGATCCGCCAATCCCCAAAATCCAAAGGTCGAATGGGGTCTCTGATAAATGAATGATGATGCATAGGGCTTGGGGGGAAGGGTAGCAAGAATGGAGGAAGGATAGATAGCATAGAGGGAAGGGAGGGGTGGGGTCGGGGTGGGTGGGGGGGTAAGAATAATAACAGAATGTGTGACAGACATCATTGCCCTGTGTACATGTATGAATGCACAGATGTTGTGACTCTACTTTGTGTACAACCAGAGAAACAATAGCTGTACTCCATTTGTGTTCAATGATTCAATAAGTAATTTAAAAAAAAGAGTATGGTCTATTTTTAATTGCATCAACTGATTCATATTCAAGGAATTTGCCCACTTATATTAATATGAAATTGTATTTAGTCTCAGGTCTATGTTGTGGCTATCATATATTGACAAGTTTACCCACTGCCTTTTTTTCATAGTACTCATAGCTTTGGGGTGGTCAAGAGGAAGACCTCAAGACTATAAGAGGTTTTAGATATTTTACGGATCACAAATCATCCTGCATTCGCCATGCCACACTCAGTTTATATCCTGGTTCCAAGAAGAACTTTATAAAAAATTTATAGGCTTCAATATTATAGTACATGACTTTTTCTCTCCAATAAAAACAGGAACACCAGGAAAAGTTTTTGCTAAGTTTGTTTTTTGTTTTGGGATTTTTTTCAGTGTTTGGGGAATAATCTTTATGTCTTTTTTCCCACATTTTTATTGGTGCATTATAGTTGTACATAATTATGGAATTTTGTTGCATATTTGTGCATGCACACAATATAACAATATAATTTGGCCTACATCACTCATCAGCACTTCCCCCTCCCTCCTCACATCCTAACCCTTCGTCCCTTTCATCTACTGATCTCCCTGAATTTTTGAAGCTCTACTTTCTATGCAATCTAATCTGTTGGTGATGCTTTTCAGTGAATTTTTAATTTGATTCATTGTGTCTTTCATTTCCAGTAGTTTTGATTAGTTTCTTTCCAATATCTCTATTTCTTTATTTAAATCATCTTTTATCTCCTGTATTTGCTTTCTTAATTCATTCCTTATATCTTGTTTTAGTTTGTGGAACATTTTAAAAATTAACTTTTTATAGTCTTTCTATGAAGTTTCATCCATTTCCATATCTGTGGGATTCTTTATTAGGGGAGACTTTGGGGTAAGATTTATTGCCTGTTTTCTCATGTTTTCAGAGGTCTTGGACTTGTAGATCACTTGAGATGAATTCTGCTTCCTCTTTTATTTATGTATGATTATCTTTTTTATTCTTGGACGTTTTACTGTTTTTGATGTACGAGTACATGTTCAGGAGTGGGTCCTAAGGTCCCCCTCTGGTTGTTCCTATTTGTGCCCCTCACTCACACATAGCAGTTAAACTGATTTAAGAACTCTGGATTGATGCTTTACCTCATCCCTTTAAATAAATTTATTCCAGAATTTATACTATCTATCTAGTTTTCTATTAAAATTTCAATTTCTGTTTTTTATTTCCATAATCTCTAATAGTACGTTTATGTTTTGTTTTTTCCTGGTATAGATATTTTTAAAATGCACATCTATACATATTTGAAAATTTTAAATTCAGTTATTTTAATACCATTTTCTGATTGCCCTGTTATTTTTTAATCTGCAATAAATTTATTTCCTGATTGTGGATTTTATTAAATATTTTTCATAGACATAGTGCTCCTCAATTTAAAGTGTTAGTTTTCTGTCTCAATTTAAGTGGGGTAATTTGGTCAATTGTTCTAGTTCATCAACCCTCCCTGCTAATAGATTTTTAGTTGTCTATATTCACAAATACCACCACACCCACCCTACAGTCCCTAATTAAGTGACTTAGTCCTCATGACCTGATGTGATATTGGGCCTACTCTATTGATGGCATCTTCTTACAGTGGCATCACACATAACAGAAGGTGATGAGGTAAAAGGGACACTCGCTGTGTCCTCACATAACAGTAAAAGAGCAAAAGGGGTAATATGCTGTGTGAAGTCTCATTTAAAAAGGACTTAATCTTATTCATAAGTTCTCCACTCTCATCACAATCCCTCTGAAAGGCCCCACCTCCTAATTCTATCATACTGGTGATTTAAGTTTCAACACATGAATTTCAGGGGTCATTCAGACTATATCAGTCACACAAATGGGTAGGACTATGGGCTTGCCCTGGGAAGGCCTAATAAGGCACTACTTTCTCATCTTTACTGACCTTGGGGTTCTTTATTTGTAAGCAGGAGGAAAAGGTTAATGAAGAGCAATAAACTGCTAAATGGCTGAAGGAAAGCCCTAACAATCATAGAGAGCCCTTCTACAAAGTCGGAGAAATTTTTTAGTTCAAGTCACTTAAGGATATTTGTGTCATCGTTAGCTGACCACTAGGAAAACTGAGCAGAGTTCAGTGACCCCACAAGATAAAGAATACAGACTTTACAGAATAGGTCCAGGCAAGTCACTAAACAAACAAATAGAAACAAAAACAACAAAACAAATGAAAACAACAACAAATTCTGGGGAATTTCATTTATAGGCTTACCACATTGTTTTAAATGTCTAATTTTTTAAAAAAAAAAGTTTATATGCAAAGGGACAAGAAAAAATAGCCTATACATGTGAAAAGAAATAGTCAGCAGAAATTGTCCCTAAAAAAGCATAGACTTTGTATTTATTAAGCAAAGACTTTAAATAAGCTATTTAAAATAAGTTCCAAGAACTAAAAGAAAGTAGGAGAATGATCCCTTAGCAGTAAAGAGATACAAATCAAAAACAAGCCAAATAGAAATCCTGGAATTGAAAAGTACAGTAGTTAAAATTAGAAATTTACTAGATGGGTTCAGCATCAGATTTAAGAAGGCAGAAGAAAGAATCATCACCCTAAGATAGGTCTATTGAGATTATCTAGTCTGAGGAACAAAAAGAGGAAAGGATGATGAAAAACAAGAAGTCTAGGAGACCAATGGACACTATCATGCACACTGATTTATATATAATAAGAGTTCCAGAAGGAAAGAACAAAAGAAAATGAATACTTGAAGAGAAAATGACAAAAACTTCCCTATTTTGATGAAAAAGCCTAATTTACGTTTCCAAGAACCTCAATGACCTCCCGGTAGGATAAACTTAAAGAGACCCACACACAGACAAATCATAATCAATCTGTTGAAAGTCAAAGAGAAAAGAAAAATCTTCAAGTTATGGTACCCAGTTACGGCTACGTATTTTAATTTAAAAATGTGTGCACTAGGATTATCAAAGTCATTGTATATTAAGTCAGTCAAACAGAAATCAGTTTCATTTTTATGAAAATGAATATTTGCATAGGAAATTGTACTTATTTTTCTGTTATTATATTAGCTTATAGAAAGCCTGTTTGAGTCTTAGATCCATAATAAAAATATTGCAGGCAAATTGCCTCAGAAGGGAAAGAAAACTTGAATAGTAAGTAAATTCAAATATAAAGAGTATGACAGAAATACCTCAACAATCAACATTCATTTATTCAGTTTGATTAGGAAATGGCATATTTCTTAATTGATCTCTCTAGGCAACTAAAAATTATCAGCTTATTCTACTTCACATAGATTGCCATTTTTCAAATAATCAAGATATAATAATAATTACATGGAAAATATACAATCTACAGAGAATGACCATTTTTTCTTCTGTGATTGAATCTTATTTACAGCTTTAATATCCCCATGGTGAACATGATTTTTTCATTATCCAGTATAAGTATGAAACCAGCTTTAGGAACTTGGGCTGACTATGCTATAAGTCTTACCAGTCCTTGGATGTTGCGTTCCCAAAAATCAGTTCCTGTTGCCAGTTTGTTTACTCTTTCTCATCAAACTGGAAGGTGGAAAATGCCACATAAATCTGTTTGTTTGACCTTTCCGTGGTTTAAACTTCAGATATACAATCAATTGTTGTATCTGGATGTAAAGTAAGTATTCTGCAAGCAGGTAAAAGAAATTGTTTTTATTTTCTGTAAATTAAGCACTCTGGAATTATTTCAAGTGACTAGAGCAATATTTGGTAGGATTTTGCTTACAACCTTTAATGACCTTTAGGAAAATAAGTTCATCCAACTTCCTAATGTATTGTCCTTAAAGATAAAAGGACTTTAATGTAATAGAAGAATCTGTCTCACATGGTTTTAAAGAACAGTGATATTTAATGAAGTAAAATACAACAAAGACCAAAACTCTTATTTTTATTGATTTAACTCTCTCAAGTTGAGATAAGATTAGTATAAGCATGTGGGGAAAGATGTCAGAATGTTTATAGTACACAAGGGGACAGAGGCCATTTCTTCCAAACTTCTTTAACAGGACTATTACCTAGCTGTATAAATGTGGAGATTGATGGCTTTTTTTTACCTAAATGCAGGAGAGGAGGCAAATTGCTCTCATGGTATAAATTTTCATTTTTGACAATTATGTAGTAGAAAGCTATGATGAGGCCTTGGAGATATAAGGATGAATATAAACAGAGGTCCCACTCTTATGGAGGTTATGATCTAGTTAGAAATAATTATTCTTCTTCAAGTTCCCAATTATAAAAACTAGCTTCCATCAAGAGTCCCCTAAATGTCTTCCAAAGGCCATTCTAAATCTATGTTAACTGTCAAACACTAAAATTTGGAGCCAAAAATGAAGTGACTTTTCAGCACATTCCAAATTGCAGAATGTTGGGCAAAATTTAGAATCCTTCAACATAAACTATCCCTAATTATAGTAGTTCCCAAGGCCATAGTGCTATATCCTGCAAAGCTCTTAAGGGTAAGTATGGCCTTGTTATTGTTGCTGATGTTGTTGCTCCTCTTAGTCCTGGCCTGACGACAACTTCTCATGTCAACTAAAGAAGAAAGTATCCTGAGCAAGAGACTCTAACCTTACCCTGTGGTTTCTGACAGGCCCTTGAAAGTCCTGACAGAAAGAACCACTCCCCTCCCAAATGGTGTATTGTTTTGTGGATTCAGTCAACACTCAACAAGCACTAACGCTGTGTTAGTGGACCCACAGGGGCCACTTCCTCCTCTTTCTTTTCCCTATAAAATTCTTTTAATAAACAGGCATGGCTGTAACATGCAGATTTTGCAATCAGAGTAGCTATGGGGTCAAGGCTTGGAACCAAAATGCTGCAAAATAGTTTGATTAGTCATCGGACTAAAACAGCATGAACACCTGCCATGCTGGAGGATGAAAAGTGAGACTATAGAAATGAATTAAACTCATTTTGCTTCCAGGAGAACATAAAGGGCACACTGAACACCATCAAATCTTCCTTTTCCTGGTGACTAACGAAAGAAAATAGTAAAAAGACATTCAACATTGACATGAAATCGTCAAACATATAGCTAACTTTAGTGCTGGAGAAGTAGCACTAATGGCTTCATTACTGATAATCCTCTACATAATGTTGAAATGATAAAAGCAAACTTTGGGAATGAGCCAGGATACACTGAATTGTCAGTCTACACCAGGTTGTGAGGTGGGGTTGGGAAGAGCAGTGGAGAGGCAAGGACAACAAGCATCTCCAAATAATTACTGCTTATGGGTCTCCAACTTCATAATTGCCTTTGGCTCATCCCTGAGCTTTTCCCATTGAATATTTGGTGAGAGGCTTAAAAATCAAGCACCTGAATAGGGAAGCTTCCACACAAAGAAAAATATCCTCAATTTGAGACCATGTTCTTTGAGGCTGTGCACTGACATCAGAAGTCACAGGAAGCCTGGGGCTGATGTATGTGCCTAAACTTGGTTGAGGATGACATTCTTCCTTTTGGAAGATTTTTATACATGTGAGAAAATTTAGATTCCTCGATGTACCCTGACTGTACCTCTCTTTCTTGACTTTATTTCAGATAGTGTGGCCAGATTCCTTTCCCATGGAAGGGTAAGAAAACAGAGGGGTTCTCATGAGTCCCTTTCCCTTGTGTAAATCCCAATGGTCAGCACTGAGAAGAGCAAAAACAGAGTACTTTTAAGAGTCCAGAGAAAATGGGTAGGTGGGAAAATAACCTCAACTAATGCCATCAGAGAAATGTTTTATTTTTCCTCTCCTCTATGACCCACAATTGCCTTTAGTAAAGCAAAAACCATGGCTGTTCTCTTAGGACAGAGTAGCTTTCCTTGAATTCCATGTTCCTCTAGAACATCCACATCCATGCTGGACTTTTAAGGAATCCATGAATGTATGCAAATATTACCCAATATTTAACACTCATATCTTCATCAATGCTTTTCTGTATAGAGATTTTATAGCTTTTATTGCATTTTCAGTGGGATCTTTCACTCTGAAAAGATTAAAAGTCACAATCTTGTATGCTGCTAGTACCAAACATTTGTATGTTTTCCCTCAGAATTTCAGCATATTTAAGAGAGAGGGAGAAGTAAAAGTAAAGAAAGAGTTGTTTGGAGTGGCTATGTCTAGGCAGGCAAGCAGGTGGGTACAATCCATCTCCATCAGGAGAAATTGTCTTGAATGGCTAAAAGGAGCTCAACTGCCTAGGTCTCTGCTGTTTGCTTGTCTTCTTCATTCCCTCTGCTCCTTGTGAAAGGAAAAAAAATCTCCAATTGAAAAATACAACCTGCTTAATAAATCTATTCTAAGAACCACATCCTTGGCCCTAAGATTCCTTTACTTATTATACACCAAGATTACTGTCCATACTTGGAATTCATCTCATGTTTTTGTCTTTATTCTTTTTCATGCACCGACTTGAACTCTTCATTTCTAAAAACTACCCAGCTTGATTCTGTCAATTTCTCAAACTTGGATGGATTCATTAGTGTTAGACTAGCACCATTCTGGCTTCCCATGCACATATCCTTTGCTTCATAGAGACAGTAAAATCATCCTGCCAAGTTTTAGAAATGGTAGCCTTTTTTCTTTGATTTTTAAATTTTTATTGGTGCATTATAAAATAGTGGGATTCATTGTGATTTATTCAAACCTGTACATAACAGAATTTGATCAATGTCATTCTTGAGTACCTCCCTTTTCTCTCCCATCCCCATTCCCTGATTCTCTTCCTCCACTTAACTGGTCTCTCATATGTGGAAACTAGACGAATAAAAAGAAATCTCATGAAAATAGAAAGGAGACAGTATTCTTAAAGTATCACCCTCATTTCTTCAAGTAGATGGATTAAACCCAAACTCTTTACAATGGACTATCAGATTTACATGATTTCATCAACTCCATCTCACTACTTTTCTGACTCTATCCTCAGGTATTCTGCCCCTTGTCCGGTCTGCTCTAGCCAAACCCACTTCCTCACTGTTCCACAAAAACACAAGGACACTGCAGCCTCATATTCTTTACACTGGTTGTTCCCTTTGTCTAGAAATAATCTACCAGAAATATCCACAGCTGGTTCTTTTGCTTTCTCCCATTCTCTATTAAAATGTCACCTTATCAGAAAGACCTTTCTTGCCCATTTTATTTAAGATACTAACTAGCCCCCACCTTAGTTTTTCAGCCTGTCTAACCACCTGACATATATTTATCCCCCACTAACACTCACTGAACTATAAACTCAATGAAGGTAGGAAGTTTATCTGCCTTGTTCTCTGCACTTTATCTCAGCATCTAGCACAATGCTTAGCATATGGTACACACTTACATATTTGTTGAGTGAGCAATGAGCAGAAAATAGTGAGCAAAAAGCTGATGTCAAAGTTCCCAAATTGAGTATCTCATTGCAATTTTGGTAAAGAGAAAAACCATGCATCTCATTTTGATTCCAAAACTAGAGGAAACCTTGAAATTTAAGTTTCATTTCCAAACACTCCAGCCTAAATTTACAATCCCATTATTCTTTTTTCAAAACTCACTCCCCTTTTCATTCATAGATTATTCAAAATATGTAATTACCAAGTATTCATCTCTGTAAAAGGTGTTTAACATCTGGTTCCTTCCACTGGAATATAAACTCACAAGGGCAAGTACCTGCTCTGCTTTGTTCATTGCTTATATTGTCTGTGCCAAGTATACTAATGGGGACCTGATAGACTCTCAATACATATGAGCTGAATGAATAAATAATAAAACCTTTATAGAAACTAAATCTTTTTTCTTAGCTATGCTGTCCCACCATCCATAGAAGTGAACACTATTTAAAAAACAGATAATTCCATCCAAATTGTCACTTGATGATTTCAAGTAAAGGTGGGAAACATAAAGGAAAGTAAATACCCAACTCATATCACTATTTTGTCTTCCATTTTGACAGTGTGTGATTGCTATCCATGTGATGTCTGACCACCATCTTTGACAAAACTGGTGAACAAAAGGAAGTAGGAAAACAGTGTTTTCTCATATTTGGTTTGGTAGAAGAGGAAAGATAAGTAATATCCATTTACTTTCTATATTCCAGATTTGTGAAACCAAAAGACAGGCAGGTCAGACCCAAAAGTGTCATTCTGTATTTGACAATTTTGTTCACTGACTTGACTCTTTTGGTCACTCAAGGCTTGTTAAATCTTGGTTTATTCTTATATATAGATCAGTTCCATGAAAATAAACATAAGACATTCTCTCATTGTTTTCTTTGGAGTCATCATCAAACTAAATAAAACCTTACATTTGTATAATTCTTAGTTCAGCATTTTTCCCTATATGGATTATTTCACTACTCACTACTCTGGGAGATGGGTCCTATGGACAGTACCATTTTCTAGATGAGAAAGTCACGAGTTAGAAGCAAAAACATCCCTCAGGTTGCCCAGTTAGTAGGTGACAGTAGTGGGATTTGAACCTAGATTTTTAGCTTCAAGTCCAATGCTCCTTCCATGACATTTTTCTGTCTGTATATTTTGCCCACAGGGAAGTGTGGTTGTTGAGTGTGAACAACTTGTCCTAGTTGGCTGGATTTTTCCTGATTTTAGCACTGTCCCATGAACTCTTTTAGTACCAGGCAAACTGGGATGGTTCATCACCCTAGTTACCACTTAGAACATAGTTCGACATCACTCAACCTCCTTTCCATTTACTACTAATATTTCAATTCAAATTCAATGTTACTGAATTGAATATTTGTTTTCTCCTATGCTCCTATTTATCATATATATATATAGACTCTGCACACAGAAAATAAAGATTTAGAAAATAAGCCTATGTACATTTTTGTTTATAGTAATACAGCATCTTATGCAAATAGGCATTTAATAAAGAAAGTTTAATAATTCTGTGATGAACAATGTATTCACATTCAGGAAGAAGCAATGAACTTGGGGTTCATTGGATTCAAGGTTGGGGTCTAGTATTCTTTGGCTACATATGAGACTCTTTCCCTCTTTTGGACCTCAATTTCCTCATCTGAAAAGAGGCACAATAATCCTTGTCCTGTCCATTGATGATGAAATGAGATATGTGTGAAAATAACCTGAAAATGCTGGGTACATTAGCAATTTTGCATTAGGTATGAAGCTGATGAGGAGCCTAGAATCATAGGGTCTGTGGCAGAACAGTCTGGTTCATGTCAGCTGTTTCTGGACTCAGCACTGCTCTTGAAGGCAAGCAGTGGATCATTAAAGCAGTGGAAATTAACAGATTAGCTCTGTCACAATCACATCATTCGGCCTGCACAGTCACAACCTTAACTTCGCCCTCATTATGGCCACCTGATGGCTAAAAACACAGCACAGTTTCATCCTTCTTGGAGCCTATTTACTTATTTACTAAATTTGCCAAATGTGTTCCCTGCCTCTGGGTGCAATTAGCAACAGGCAGGATGTGACATCCTGCCATTAGTACCTAGACCACTTCTCAGATGACAGGAAACTTAGAAATAGCCCCATGCTCATATTTCTAGATATTCAAAGTAAATGCAATTTAAGAAAACTAACAATATTAAAGCCTTCAAACTTAGAAAGATTGTAACCCACAATTTCCTTATCCAGAGAGGAAATGACATATGTAACAATCTCTCAGACACCCAGTTGTTTACACCAAGGAATCTGGTGATGCTTTTGTAGCAAAGAGCCTAAGATTAAATCTGAGAAAAGAAACACATGATGAAAAGGCAAGGAAGAGCCATTTGCACTTTAGCATTTCACCATGAGTTTGAGACTTTTTCCAGTGCTAGAATGAGACCCATGATGTTGTGGTTGTCACAGTGAACAAAATGCTGAACTGAGGCAATGTCTTCATGTTCATGAAACCCCACCATCTCTGCCAGGAAAAACCTGACAACAGTAAAATTATTAAATCAGTCATTGATACATCCCTACTCTCCTTTTTATGCCCTAACTGCTTCTTTAACCAGTGTCAACTCAAACTGATAGGTTAGGCCCTCTGCTCAAGACCACCTTTCTTCTATCATCTTCTTTGCTAATGGCAGTGGCTAAAATGGGTAACAGGCTCCCAAATTGGAATCCTGTCCTTATTCTTGCCTCTCTTTATCTTCACACAGCCACTAGAGAGATTCTTTTAAATTCTCTATAGAGGAGATCCAAGATGGCGGATTAGAGGAAGGCTGCATTCCTACTTGCTCCGTGGATTCCTACTTGCTTGGGATTCAAACAGCAGGAATATGACTCTCAATGAGATTTTATATTCAAAGCACATATAAGGGGTCCCCAGGTGCCGCTCCAGAACCAACTCAGCCGGACTGGGCTCGGCCCGCCGCAGGCAGCTACGATCCGGGAGCGCCAGACCCTGCAGCTGCTTTGGAGCCACCGACCTGGATCTGCGCCAGCCAACAAGTGAGTGCGGGTCCCCAGAAGCGCTTTGGAGTCACTGGCCGCAGCTCCGGCACCGGCCGGCAGCCTCCCAGGCGGAGACCGAGCATCTCAGGCTACCTGGGCATTCAGAGGCGTCCAGGAAACTCTGAGATCGCGGACTCTGGTGGGGAGATGGAACTACCCCACGCCATTTTGGCGGCTTAACTGGCGGAGAAGGCTCATTACCAGCTTCCTGGGGCCTCCGGCTGCGTCAGGGGAGCTCCAACCGGGAAACTCTGGGAACGCAGTCTCTGGCGGGAAGTGGGAACTATTCTGTGCCACTCCCCCCAGCTTCCCTGGCGGAGAGTGCCCATCTTGGGCTTCCCAGGCCCTCTAGCCGCACCTGGAGAGGTTGGCCCGAAGCCCCTGGAATCGCTGACCCCGGCGGGGAGGTGGAACTGCTCTGAGTTTGGCGGCTTCCCTGGCAGAGAGGGTCCATTTCCAGCTTCCTGGGGCCGCCAGCAGTGTCAGCAGTGTCTGGAGTGATCGGGCAGGGAGCTTTGGGCCTTTGGCAATAGCTTCCAGTGTCCCCAGGAGAGAGCAACCACCTGCCACTGCCTGAACCCCCAGCGAGGGGTTCAGGTCAGCCTGGGCTCTCAAGCCCAGTGTCTCCATCACTGAGCACAGTTCTGTGACACCACCCCAACTTGAACTAGTGCCCAGGCCCACACCCAGGCCCGGAGTCTACCACCTTGCTGTATCTAATTGTCTATCAACACTAGGCTGCCTCTGCCCAGAAGCATTGATCATTCCCAACCTGGAGGTAGTGGGACAGCACCTTTCTTGGGTCACCACTTGATCAAACACCCCTCAAGCAACAGAGGGGAAGATACACGAGCACCATGAGAAAACACGGGAAGAAAGTGTCCCAATTAAACCTAGA
>JAJEJO010005217.1:254512-333206 GCA_020662805.1 Glaucomys volans
TTATAAGAGAAATGCAAATCAAAACCACCTTAAGATTTCATCTTACCCCAATTAGAATGTCTTTTATCAAGAACACAGGCAACAACAGGTGTTGGCGAGGATGTGGGGAAAAGGGTACACTCATACATTGCTGGTGGGAGTGCAAGTTGGTGCAGCCACTCTGGAAAGCAGTGTGGAGATTCCTTAGAAAACTTGGAATGGATCCACCATTTGACCCTGCTATCCCACTCCTTGGCTTATACCCAAAGGACTTAAAATCAGATTGCCTCAGTGATGCAGCCACATCAATGTTCATAGCTGCTCAATTTACAATAGCTAGATTATGGAATCAACCTAGATGCCCTTCAGTAGATGAATGGATAAAGAAACTGTGGTATATATACGCAATGGAATATTACTCAGCCATAAAGAAGAATAAAATTATGGTATTTGTAGGTAAATGGATGATGTTGGAAACTCTTATGCTAAGTGAGATCAGCCAATCCCAAAAATCCAAAAGCCGAATGGTCTCTCTGATATATGAATGATGATGCATAATGTGGGGGGGAAAGATGGCAAGAATGGAGGAAAGATAACTAGCATAGAGGGAAGGGGGGGGTGGGGGGGGGGGGGGGGGTAAAATTAATAACAGAATGTGTGACAGATACCATTGCCCTGTGTACATGCATGAATGCACAGATGGTGTGACTCTACTTTGTGTACAACCAGTGAAACAATAGCTGTACTCCATTTGTGTTCAATGAATCAATAAGTAAATAAAAAAAAATTAAAAAGAAATAAATAAAAATAAATAAATAAATTCTCTATAGCTCTCCATCTCAGTAAAGTAAATGGCAGTGTCCTTACTTTTACCTTCAACGCTCTCACCATCTGCCCTCTGACTCCCCATTTACCTCTTTGGCCTTATTTTCTACTATTGTTCCTCTCATTCACTCAATGTTTGCTCTTCTGGCCCCTTTGCTACTGTGCATTCGCACCAGCTGTTCCTGTCCTTCACTGCCTTTATGATTGTGGTGTACTATCTTCTTAGAGTGCTCTTCCCCAGGTAATTGTATATCCTTCAGCCCTTTGCTCAAATGTCATCTTCTCAGTGATCTCTCCCCTAGTCTATCTAAAACTGCTACTGTGTCACTTGGGATATTTTTGATACTTCCTGTCACCTTTTCCTGTTTTAGTCATATCCCTGGCACTTGTTATCATGTAATATACAATGATATTTTACTTTACTTTTTATTTTTTTCTTTGTTCTTTTGTGGTCCTGGGGATTGAATTCATCAGAAGTAGAGGGTATGAGAAATAGAAAGTTCAGTGGTCCATTTTCAGAATATTGTATTTAGCCTTAATAGGGATGTAAAATCTAATTGTAGCCATTTTCTCCTTGCCCACCCCAATTTTTAAATTAGCCAATCACTCAGATTGTAATCCTGAGCTCCTCCTCTCAGAGCAAGGGGGCAGAATGCAATAGGAATAAAAGCAGGCAGACAGTCCACCCAAGTGTGCTTGCTTGCTAGATTTTGTTCAGTAGCACACCTTTCTGCAGAAGTAAAGTTTGCCTTACCAAGTTAGTTTTGAGTACTTGTTTGATTTCTTGCAGTGCCCAGTATTTCTAACAAGGGACACTCTACCACTGAGCTACATCCCCAGCCCTTTTTATTTTTAAATTTGAGACAGGGTCTCCTTAAGTTACCCAGGCTAGCCTCAAATTGGCAATCCTCCTGCCTCAGGCATCTAAGTAGCTGAGATTACAGGTGTGCACCACCTCACCCAGCTATCTATCTTTTATTATTATTATCATCATCATCATCATCATTATTATTATTAACTGTCACCCTTAAAAACTGCAAGTTGCAAGAAAGTGATGACTATTTTCTTTAAACATGTGTCCCTAGAGGGGCACAGAGGTGCCTATGAAAAATATATTAAAGGAATTAACCAGAAAATGAATGAATGGAAGAGATGCATCCTATAGGGTAAACTATGCTAAAAGGTTTTTTCTTTCAAGGAGAAAAGAAAGGATGGCTTAACCAACGAAAATGCACAGGCTCATCTGCAGACAGGTTGAAGAGATAATGGAGCTATTCAAAGGCTAGGAGTTTGCATTCCCTACTTGCCTCACAAGTACCATCATCACCCACTTTTCACCTGAGGTACTTAATGGAAAAGACACATTGATAGGATGATATTGATGGCCTATTTATGGCACAGGTAAAACTAGCTTAATATTTTTCAGGTATTGTGAATTTAGAGTTTACTATGTAAAATCCTTCTATAACTTATCAAAATAGATGGCATTAACCTCATTTCATAGAAGAGAAAACTAAGATTCAGAGTAATTTCATAACTTACCAAAAATCTGATAACTAGAAATATACAGAACTGGGTTTCTAACCCAGGTCAGTGTCATAGGAATACTCTGTTCTCTCTGTTCTACCTTCCTGCTCTAGGCAAAGCAAGGGAACGTACACTTGTCCAAGGTTTTCATCTTGGCAGCACTTGATATTTGCAGTGATCATTTTCAGTTTCCAGTTACAAAAGGTCTCTCAACTGATAGAAATTGAATTGCTGCCCTGACCCACCCCCTGCAGGACAACCTAACAAATGTCAGTCTTCTCCCTTGCAGACCATTGACTATATTTGCCTGACTATTTCATTCCATTAGCATAGCTGGAGCTGGAAGATCCAACCCAAATGTTTGCACTAGGTCGCTTAACAGTCTTATCATACAGGAAAAGAGGAACACATGTATACTTCCTTGTTTATGGCATGCTACTAGGCTCTGAGGAATCCCATGTCTCCATCACTATATGAAGCAAGTTCCCAAAGACCAGAATATTCCAGTGAATACCAAATGAGCAGGAAGCAACAGGATCCTTTGAGACCCACCAAATAATTTTCCTTCTCTTCTTATAGCCACCTTCTCCCCAGATGGAGAGTCTGTTATTCATTTAATATATATGGGTGGAGGAGAGCCTTCAGATGCTGCATTAGGTGAAGGTGTCAGGAAAAAAGTGTGAGTCCATCTATTGGAAGAAAGAGGGAATCAGATAATAAATGATCACAAACACAGCAAAGACTATGACCAGCAACCCTGTAATTCAACACTTGGTCACAATGTGGGAGAAAGGTAAAAATCTGACTTCTGGAATTCTCAAAGCCAAAGGCACATCATTGAGTGGTTTGCAAACCACAGGGCATAGAATAGGGAAGGGAGGAAGAGCCTGGTTCAGTGACCGGGACTACAAATCCTACACCCAAGCTTAAAACAGTGCATCTCTGCTGTTTCATATATTATGTTTTGGTATTGGCATTTGTTTGAGATGAGAAGATCCTATGGTTGAAAAAAATGTAAAGTCATCCATTCATTCATTTTAGAGATGAGGGAAACTGAGGTTCAAACAGGAAAAGTTTCCCCCAGATCACACTATGTGACATGTGAGCAAATGACTTTACCTCTGTGAGCCTCAGTTCCCCTATCCATGAAATGAGAAAGCTAATAGTGAGTGTATAACTCATTTGACTGTTGTGAAGAATAAAGCATGTAAACACTTAGCACAGTGCCTGAAACACACCAGATAAGGGGGGAAAGTACTCACTACTACTACAATTGGCACTCTGTATTTGTGGGTTCCAGATCCACAGATTCAACCCACTGTGGGTTGAAGATATTCAGAAAAATAACTGTACCAACAAATACAGACTTTTGTTCTTGTGTTTCTTCCATAAATAATACAGTATAAAACAATTTAGACAGTATTTACATTGTATTAGGATAAGAGTGATCTAGAGATGATTTAAAATATACAGGGGTATATACATGGATTATAGGCAAATATTACACCATTTTACATGAGAAACTTGAGCATTCTTAGATTCTGCTATGCCTGGAAGTCCTAGAAATAATCACCTACAGATAACAAAAGATGACTGTATGATGATGATGGTGATGATGGTGATGATGGTGATGATGGTGATAATGCAGTTAGTTCCTGTTAGTTGTTAAAACTCAAGTTCCTGGCTTTGCAAACCAGCATTATGTTCACTGCAATATACTGGCTCAGCACAGGTCTTTCAGCAGAACTGGTCAGTGTGACTCACCCCTTCCTCCTGCATTCAATTGATTCACTTACGTTTCAGGGATATTCACTCACTGATTTGTCCTCTTATATAACTGACTTCTCCTTAGTTTCCTCCACTGCTTCCTCATTTCCCTGACCATTAGCCCTCAGATGGCCTCAGGGCTCAGACTTCAGAATCTCTTCTTTTCTTTCTTTTACACTCACTCTCTAGCTCATTCAGATCCATAATTTTAAATTCCCTGTATATGTTAAGGACTCACAAATGTCTACCTCCAACCCAAATCTCTCTCTTGAACTTAATTCATGATGCCAATCCAGCATTTCCACTTTGTTATAGACATCTCAAAACAGAAATGATTGTAGAAGTCCTCATTTTCTCACAAATTTGCTTTTCCTTCTACTGTTCTCACTTCAAAAAAATGTACCAAACATTCTTTTTGGTGTTTAAACCAAAAATCCAGACATCTCCTCTCTTTTCTTCCCATCCCATATCCAATCCATCACCAAGTCTCATTGGCTAGGCCTCTAAAATTCATGGTATTCACAAATTCATCCACTTTTCACCCTCAGTATGTCTATAACCTTAGGCTACATCATTATATTAGGCCTAAATTACTGCAACAGCTTCCAATCTGATCTCCTACAATCAATCTTGCCATCATTCTTATAGACAATTTTCCATGAAACAGTCAAAGTGATATTTTTTAAATCATTAATTAAGTAATGTTATTCTTCTGATCTTTGCTTAATCCAAACTCTTTACCATAGCCTACAAACCCTATATGGTTTGCCCAAGACAGCTATCCCCTTGCTCCCTAGCTTTTTGATTTTTGTCTGTCCCTTGACTTTGTACTTGTTTCTCTGCTGGAAATGTGCTTCTCACAAACTCTCCTAAGCTTCCTTCTTTCTTATCATTCAGGTCTCAGGTTACATTGTCACTTCATCACTCTACCATCCCAAAGTAAACAAGCATATCTCTGCTCCACTGCCAGTGCATTCTCTACCCCTTTTTCCTTCATAATACTTATCACAACTTGAAAAGTATATACATATATTACTTGTTTATATTTTTAAAGTCCCCCCATATGCTAGCCAATAGAATGTCAATGCCATGAGAGCTAAAATTTTACCTAGTCCACTATGGTTTTTTCAGCACTTAGAATAGTGCCAGACAGAGCAGACCCTCTGAAAATATTGGTGGATCACATGAATGATGAAAGAAACTTGACTAGATACTCAAATTGTTCCCAACATTCGCTGCCTATCTCCATGATGCGCCCTTCCCAAATGTGGTTTGCATTCTAGATTGTAAGATTGTAGGGAGTCTGCGAGGAACCTGCTCTCCACCCCACCCACTGATAGGTGAATTAAGCATCTACCTAGCTATCTGAAAGCATACTTTCATAGCAAAACTGTGATTTCTGCAGTCTACAAAAGTTGGTAATGAAAAAGTATTCATCATGATCAAAAATATTGTTCCTAACTATAGTCATGATAAATAGACAACAATTAAGGTATTCCAATTAGTGTCACTTGCTTGACACACTCCAATTAAGGAGAATGCTATAAATAAAGAGATTAAAAACATCATCTGTTGCAAAGATTCTATAGAAGATCTCCTGCACTAAACCTTTCAGGATAATAAGTTTGACGATGACTGGCTTAACGCTACTGAAATAAATTGACATATATTTCCAAAGACAGAGAAGGAGACAAAGACTATCCTGACATAAATTCATCCCCAGCCAGCATTGAGAGCCTTGAAAATAGGTCAAAGTTGGGATTAAAGGCAAAATTTGCTATAGGCAACATGGTACAAGGAGTAAAGTTGTTCAGTGAAGGAAGTAACAAGTACAGGAAACTTTCATCTTCTCTGTTCATTATTCACCTCTATGGGGGACAGTGTGAGGAATAGAGGGAAATTTCACCTAGAACTTATAGCAAATATGTGTTGCAGCATTGAATTCCCATTAGAATCACCTGGGAATATTAAAAGATACTCATGCTTAGGCTGCAATCCCAGTGATTCTGATTTGATTAATCTGGAACAAGTTCAAGGTATGAGTATGTATTTTAAGTTTCCCAGGTGATGCCAGTAGACAGTCAGGTTTGAAAACCATTTTTCACTAATTGACATCTTGGGTAGGCAGCCTAAGTTTGTTCCTATAACTCATTCTCAAAGTTTGGTCCCCGAACTTCCAACAACAACATCAAACAGGAACCTATTAGAAATGCAAATTTCAAGGCCCCATTTCACATCTACTGAATTAGAAACTCTAAGGATGTGGTCCTGCAATCTATTTCAGCAATCCCTCCAGGCAATAATGATACAACCTCAAGTGCGAGAGTCACTGACTTAAACAAACAATAACAGATTTGGCAAACTTATTCACTTTGACTATAATAAAGTTAAACCACTGAACCTAAAAGCAGTAACAAGTGGCACTCTGACTTCAAATCAAAGTACTATTATAGTTGAAATTGTATCTATAGAAAGCTAAATCCAAGTGAAAATGCCAGTAACTTTTAAGAATAAGCACTGAACCAAAACATAATTAATATGGTTAAATCCAAGGGTAGAACAGGAAAGGAACTGATTCATATTTAGAGTATCTTTTCACTTCGAAAAAGTACTCATATATGAGTTGATGGATATGTTAATTAGTTGGTTTAATCATTTCACAATCTATACATTTGGTAAAACAATTTTGGACATTGAAAATATATACAATTTTAAAAAATTTGTAAATTATGTCCTGATCAAACTGAGGGAATACACATTTTGGAAGTTCTACAAAAGTGCATAAAAATTATTAGCATGCAACAGTGTCCCATAGGAAGCTTATTCAAAACGTAGATTCCTGGGTCCCACACCCAGAGATTCTGATTAAGTAAGCCTGGAGTTGATCCTAGAAATGTACATTTGTAATAAGTTTTTATGTGATCCTATAGAAGGGGATCCTCCTCCCAAACTTTAGGAAACACTCTTCTATATGAACTTCATCTGTTTTATCAATTAAAAAATTTCAGGTTGAAAACTAATGCCGGTGGTCAACATCATACGTGTGCCTTGTAGATATAATCATATGATCAAGAAAATAAAGACACCTACTGGCATCTTTCTGGTGCCTGTCTCCTGAGGACAAAGGAACTGACAGGAAACAGCCTCTTGAGTTCTGAATCCACATAGAATTACAAAGTAACAATAATGACAAAAGTAAAACCCACACAATAGACTTGTGAAAGCTTAATGCAACTTGCCTTATATTGCCTATTTAATTCCTATTTTAGATGCACATGTTTGAAATCTATGAACAAATTACCTAAGTTCATTTGAAAGAAATTTTTAGAGGTTTTTGAGTACATATCTTGGCATATAAAGTTATAGACAGGCCACTGCTTTCTGACAGACTCATCCTAATACCATATATCCCCAGTCATAACCATAAATATTCAATAATAGTAACAATACCTAAAACTTTCTCCTCTGTTGTCAGAATATGCCTGAATGTACATTAACATAAGCCATAAATGGAAGATGAAATAGTCTACTACTCAGTTTAAATAAGATATACTTATTATATGCCAATTATACACACACACACACATACACACACACACACACACACACAGTACACATTTTCGAACTCCATGTAGTTCTGTAGTCTCCCATTCCATGGCCTGGCTGAACCCATTAGAACAAGGACAACTCAATCATCTTAGAACTGGGTGAATATTTAGTTTCCTCAGAAACCTAACTTGGGCATCACTGACTGAGGCAATTTTCCATGCCCTCATCTTGACTTCACCTAGAACAGTGAATCAAGAAAAAAAATTATTGGGGAAGAAGTACATGGGTGCAGAGATCCATAATAAGAGATACTAGGGGATCTTAAGAAAGTCAAATAGTCAAAGCATTAAATTCTTCCACCCATCAGGATATAGAAATTATAGTCCCTTGGGACTATTTCTATTGACTTTCTCCCCTTGACATTGAACCTGAAAGAAATTTTAATTTGAGTTCACTAAGATCTAGACTCTGACGGCTGGAACTTGTCATGCAGTGTAGTTTGCCCTATCATGTTCTCCACCCTTCAACCTCAAAGGACAATCCACAGTCAGCTCTAGTAGGCAGCCCAGTGAAAGGATTGAACCCAAGGCCTTATGCATGCCAGGTGAGTGTTCTACCACTTAGCCACGTCCTCAAACCCTATTTATTATCTTTCTAAAGATCACAAGGAATAGAGTTTACAAACCTATAGGTATTAAACTTTAAAGACACTTGACATCAACTACCAATTTTCAAAATGATGGAACATATTAAATGTAAGCAAAAGGAAAATCAAATAAATGTGTTATTGATGCCTCAACATATCTCCAACAATATTTATTTCCTTTTTCTCACTACCTTACCCACATTCCCTCTACATTCCTGACACCTGTGTAGTATACATATAACCTGGGTTTGTGGTAATTCATAAAGTAAGGTGTTATATATCAATGAATAAATCAACAAATATATGCTAAGCAACTTATTTATATGTCTACCTGTACTAGGTACTGTTGGTGGAAGATGGGTATAAAAAAATTGGAGACATGGGCCCCTAGTCTAGAAGGAAACTTTCAATGTATGAGGGGAAAAATATACAAGGAGAATTAGATAAGTTTAGATTGTTTGACATTATCTGAAAGTGCTATGGGAACAATCAGAGCTTTTTCCTATGTCAGAGTCAGTTATTAAACACATACCAGCAGACTTATATTCTAGGTAAAATGGAGTAACCCACACCAGATTTACTCTCCTGATGAAAACAAATAAACAGAGAAAATATATGTAAGAACAATATTTGTCCTAGCTAACTACCTTCAGAAGGTGTGAACAATGCAATGAGGATGAGGAAAACTCAGGAGGACCACAGAGGAATTCATGAATCGAGGAAGCAGTGGTAAGACTATGGAGAGATCAAGTTTGCAGGAGCAAATAACAGAAAAGAGAGCTGTGAAAAGAGAACTCGAGTTCTTTAGAGGGTTTCCTTTGAGTATTCAGCTAACCACTTTTAAGTAAATCCATGTGAGGAAAACACATGAAGCTAGGAAGAGAATCAAATGAAAGGATTAGAGATAAGAGTACCTGGTGACTGTCCCCAATCATCCAGACTGGAAAACTTCAAGATTCATGGGCATTGGATAGAGTGCAACGATCATGTTTAGTAGTGGGAAAAATCAATTCTGAGCATAACTCAAGTTCTGCCTAATAAATCCCAAATATAAGACCTGAAAGTATCATTCTCTTCCCAAGTGACATAACCACATCCCAAAACAAAGCTCAAAAACATTTATAAGAATACAAAAGATAGCCGGTTATGGTGGCGCATACCTGTAATCCCAGCGGCTCTGGAGGCTGAGGCAGGAGGATCACAGGTTCAAAGCCAGCCTCAGCACGGGCAAAGCACTAAGCAACTCTGTGAGACCCTGACTCTAAACAAAATACAAAATAGGGCTGGGGATGTGGCTCAGTGGCCACATCAAAGTAAAATACACACTATTTGATATCTAATAACTACCAAGCATGCAATGAAGCAGGAAAATATGACCCATAATGAGAAAACAAATCAATCTGCGAAAGTTGATCCTCTACTTACACAGATGTTGGAATGAGCAGACCAGGACATCAAAATATTATTTTAACTCTATTCCAAATATATTAAAAGTTAAATGTGGCAATAGAAGATATAAAAGACCTAAATTAAATTTCTAGAGATGAAAATTATAGTGTGAGAGGAGAAAAAATCCACTGAATATCCATTTATGACAAACTAGACACTGAAGAATAAAATACTAGTGAACCTGAATAAATAGCAATAGAAACTATCCAAAACAAAATACAAAGAGTGAGGAGGAGAGGTGAGAAATAGTGGGCAAAATGTTTCCAAATGTGATAAAAATACGAAGTCAGGGATGCAAGAAACTCAAGAAAACCCAATGACAACAAGAAAATAGAAAACCACACAAGGTCCACTACAATCAAATTTTTGAAAACCAATGATAAAGACAAAAATCTTTAAAAGAAGTCAGAGAAATAGACACTTTATGACAGGAGCAAAGATAATAATGACAGTATACTTCTTATTGGGAACAATGCAAGTGAGAATACAATAAAGCATCATCCTTAGACTACTAAGAGGAAAATACTATCAACAAAAAAATATCTTTTGAAAATGAAAGAGTCACATTCATATACTTCTGGATATACACCCAAAAGAAGTGAAATCAGGAACTCCAATAGATATTTATAAATACATGTTCATAACAATGATATTCACAATAGTCAAAATGTACAAATAACACAAATGTCTATCAATGGATGAATGCTTAAACAAAATGTAGGAAATGGCATATTATTCTGCCCTTTAAGGAATAAAATTCTGACACATGCTACACATGGATGAATCTTGAGGACCTTATACTAAGTGAAATAAGCCAGTCATAAAAAAACAAATATTGTATGATTCTACTTATATGAGGTTCGTAGAGTAGTCAAAAAAATTTTTGAGTAGTCAAATTCTTAAGGTAAAATGGTGCTTTCTAGGCTGAGGGAGAGAGGTGAGTGTGGGCTTAGTGTTTAATGGGTAGTTTCAGCTGAGGAAGATGCAAATATTCTAGAGAGGAATGGCAGCAATAATTGAGCAACATTGTGAATATACACAATGCCACCAAACTGTATGTGGATTATATATATATATACATATACATATATATGTATATATATAATATGTATACACACTTGCATTTAATATATATATTATACACACATATATATGGCATATATATGTGGCAAATACACATTTACCACAATAAAAATTGTAAAAGATAAAAAATAAATAAAAACATCTTCAGATGTACAAAAACTGACACAACTCATCACCAGCAGACCCACAATACAAGCAGTTAAAGAAGTCTGTCAGGTAGAAGAAAAATTATACTAGAAAAAAACAGGGGATAGGGAACAAAGAATGAATATGATAAATGTGAAACAAGAGAAGAGTTTTTAACTAAAAAAAAACAATATTAAAGATGAATAGTCTATAAATGTATCAATTCAAAAGCACAGATTATAAAGTTGAATAGAACAGCAAGACTCAACTCTATGCTGTCTCCAAGAAATATTCTTCAAGTAATAAAGGATACAAATAGGATAAATTAAAATGATGGGAAAAGTTATACTTTGTAAACACTAAGCAAACAAAATTTGGAGTGGCTATACATCAGCAAAACAAAATATATACCAGAAAAATATGAAAATGCAATAATCTATATGACCATCTCAGTTTACAAAATTGCAAAAAAGTCCTATGTCTATTACCAATATTTTAATAAATTAGGGAGTAAAAGTAACTGCCTGAGCTCTTTAATATTATAAGAAAATCAACATAATCATAGCTAACATCATACTTAATTGTGAAAGATTGTTGGTTTTTTTCTCCTGAGATCAGGAAGAAGAAAACAATATTTACTGTCACCACTTATTTTAAAGACGGGAGGTTTTAGCAACAGTAGTTAGACAAGAAAGAGCAATAAATGTTAATTTGTAAAGAAAAGTTTAAACTATCTTGAGCCAGGCATGGGGGTGCATACCCTTAATCCCAGCTACTTGGGAGACTGAGACATGAAAATGGCAAGTTGGCAACTTCTTGAGACCCTGTCTTGAAATTTTTTAAAAAGGCCTGGAGATATAGTTCAATGGTACAGTGTACCTGGGTTCAATCCCCAGTACCATACACACACACCAAAATAATACTATCTTCTATTTCTGAAAGACATGCAAAAACTATTTATGTCAAAAATTTAATGGAATCTACTCAAAAAACAATCAGAGGTGATAAGTGGGCTTAGTAAGACTGAAGATAAAAAATAACTATGTGAGGTTTTTACATAGATTAGCAACGAAAAATCATAAATAGGCATAAAATAGACATCATTTACAATAGCCTCAAAATATTAAATAATTACAGATAAGTCTGACCAAATATGTACAGGAGCTGTGCACTAAAATCTACACAACATTGCTGAAAAAATTAAAGAACTAAATAATACATATTGTGTTTATGGTATAAAATATCATTAAGATATCAATTCTCTCCCAACTGATCTATAGAATTAATGCAAACACAACCAAAATTTCAAAAGGGGATTGCAGTTATAGAGAAAGAATTTACTACAAAGGGACAACTCTATGCTGTAAGATTTCTATAGTGTACTGTGGTAGTGGATGCATGCATATACATTTGCCAACCCTCACAGAACTGCACCTCACAAGAGGTAATTTTAATCTATGGAAAAAAAAACTTTTTTAATGGATTAATATATAGACATACTGCAACAGTCTGAATTTAATGCTCCTCCCACATCACATGTAGGAACTTAATCCCCACTGTGGTAATATTAAAAGTTGGAGACTTTAGAAGGTGATTAGGGCAGATAATTCATGAATGGGATTAGTATCTTCATAAAAGAAGATTAAGACATAGACTGGCAGACTGGATTAAGAAACAAGACCTAACAATATGCTGTCTCCAAGAGACTCACCTCCTAGGCAACAACATCCACAGAGCAAAGGTGAAAGAATGGAAAAAAACACATCAGTCAAGTGGATCGCATAAACAAGCACATGTTTCTATCCTGACATCGGATGAGGTGGACTTCAAGTCAAAGTTAATCAGAAGGGACAAAGAAGGACATACTACTTTTCATACTACTTAAGGGAACTAAAGATCAACAAGACATAGCAACCTTAAATATTTATGCTCCAAACAATGGAGCATCTTCATACATAAAACAAACCCTTCATAATCTTAAGAATCAAATAGATCACAATACAACAATACTGGGTGACTTCAATACATCTCTCACCAATTGATAGATCTTCAAATCAAAAACTAAATAAAGAAGCCACAGAAAAAAATACAATTAATAATTTAGGCTTAACAGATATATATAGAATGTTTTATCCATTAACAAATGGATATACTTTCTTTTCAGCAGCACATGGAGCATTCTCTAAAATAGACCACATCTCAGTCCACAAAACAACTCTTAGAAAATATAAAAAATAGAGATAACACCTTGCATTATATCAGATCATAATGGAATGAAATTAGAAATTAATGATAAAATTAAAAATAGAAGCTACTCCAACACCTGGAGACTAAATAACAAACAATTGAGTGACCAATGCCTAGCTGAAGAAATCAGGGGTGAAATTAAAAAATACTTAAAGGTAAATGAGAATAGTGATACAACATATCAAATTCTCTGGGACACTATGAAGGTAGTTCTAAAAGGAAAGTTCATTGCATTGAGCTCATTCATTAAAATAACAGAAAATCACCAAATAAATAACCCAACTTTACATCTCAAAGCCTTAGATAAAGAAGAACAAATCAGCACCAAAAGAAGTAGAAGGCAGGAAATAATAAAAATCAGAGCCAAAATTAATGAAATTGAAACAAAAGAAACAATTCAAAATATCAAAGAAATCAAAAGTTTTTTCTTTGAAATAAACAAAATTGGTAAACCCTTAGCCAAACTAACAAAGAAAAAGAAAGAGAAAACCCAAATTACTAAAATTTGTGATGAAAAATGAAAGATCACCACAGACATCACTGAAACACAGAGGATAATTAGAAGCTACTTTGAAAATCAATACTCCAATAAAATAGAAAATCTTGAAGACATTGACAATTTTCTAGAGACATATGAACTACCCAAACTGAATCAAGGAGGCATACAAAATTTAAACAGATGAATGAAATTGAAGACACCATCAGAAAGCCTACCAACAAAGACAAGTCCAGGACCACATGGATTCTCAGCCAAATTCTACAAGAGCTTCAAAGAAGAACTTACAGCAATACTCCTTAAATTATTCCATGAAATATAAAAGAAAGGAACCCTTCCAAAGTCATTCTATGAAGCTAGTATCACCCTGATACCAAAACCAGAGACTCATCAAGGAAAGAAAACTTCAGACCAATATCCCTGCTGAACATTGATGCAAAAATTCTCAATAAAATACTGGCAAATCACATACAAAACATATTAAAAATATAGTGCACCATGATCCAGTGGGGTTCATCCAAGGGATGCAAGGTTGGTTCAACATATGGAAATCAATAAACATAATTCACCATATCAATACACTTAAAGACAAGAGTCACAGGATTATCTCAATAGATTCAGAAAAAGCATTTGACAAAATTCAGCATCCATTCATGCTCAAAACACTAGAAAAATTAGACATAGTAGGAACATACCTCAACATTGTAAAAGCTACATAAGCTAAACCCAAGGCCAACATCATTCTAAATGGAGAAAAACTCAAATCATGCTCTCTAAAAACTGGAACAAGACAGGGATGCACTCTTTCACCAATTCTGTTCAACATAGTCCTTGAAACCCTAGCAAGAGCAGCTCAAATTATCCCTATTTGCCAAAGATATGATAGAATATCCAAAAAAAACTCTACTAGAAAGCTCCTAGAACTCATAAACAAATTCAACAAAGTATCAGGGTTTAAAATCAATACCAATAAATAAATTATATTTCTATACACCAAGGATATATCATCAGAAAGAGAAATCAGGAAAACTATTTCCTTTACAACAGCCTCAAAAAAATATTTGGGAATCAACCTAACAAACAGGTGAAAGATCTCTATAATGAGAACTACAAAACACTAAAGAAAGAAATTGAAGATCTCAGAAAATGGAAAGATCTCCCATGTTCCTGGATAGGCAGAATCAATATTATCAAATGGCAAAACTTCCAAAAGTGCTGTACAGATTTAATGCAATTCCTGTAAAGATCTCAATGATGTTCTTCACAGAAATAAAAAAGCACTCATGAAATTCATTTGGAAAAATTGGAGGCCCAGAATATCCAAAACAATCCTTGAGGCTAAATGTGATGCAGGAGGCATCACAATACCAGACCTTTCATTATACTACAGAGCTATAGTAACAAAACCAGCATGGTATTGGCACCAAAGCAGACATGAAAACAAATGGTACAGAATAGAAGACACAAAGACAAACCCACATAAATTCAGGTATCTCATACTAGACAAGGGCACCATAAACCTACATTGGAGAAAAGATAGCCTCCTCAATAAATGGTGCTTGGAAACTGGAAATCCATATGTAACAAAATGAAATCAAATCCCTATATCTCGCCCTACACAAAACTCTACTCAAAGTGGATCGAAGACCTAGGAATTAGACCAGAGACCCTGCACCAACTAGAAAAAAAAAGTAGACCCAAATCCCCAATACATCAGCTTGGAACTAATTCCTAAACAAGGCTCCTAAAGTACAAGAAATAAAATCAAGAATCAATAAAGGGGTTGGTATCAAACTGAAAAGATTCTTCACAGCAAAGGAAATAATCAAGAATGTGTACAGAGATCCTATAGATTGGGAGACAATTTCCACCACCAGTACCTCAGGTAAAGCTTTAATTTCCAGTATATACAAAGAAATAAAAAAATTAACACTAGAAAAATAAAATCCCAATCAATAAATGGGCAAAGAAACTGAATAAACACTTTATGGAAGAAGAAATATGAATGGCAAAAAATATGAAAAAATGTTCAACAGCTCTAGCAATTAGAGAAATGCAAATTGAAACTATACTGAGATTCCATCTCATTCCAGTCAGAATGGCAGTTATAAAGAATACAAGTAACAATAAATGTTGGTGAGGATGTGGGGAGAAAGGTACCCTCCTATACTGTTGGTGGGACTGCAAATTGGTGCAACCACTCTGGAAAGCAGTATGGAGATTCCTCAGAAAACTTGGAATGGAACCACCATTTGACCCATCTCTCCCACTCCTTGGTTTATACCCAAAGGACTTAAAATCAGCATACTACAGTAAAGAAACTACATAATGTTCATAGCTGCTCAATTTACAATAGCTAGATTGTGGAACCAACCTTGATGCCCTTCAATAGATGAATGTATGAAGAATTTGTGGTATATATATACAATGGAATATTACTCAGCCATAAAGAAGAATAAAATTATTGCATTTACTAGTAAATGTATGGAGTCAGAGAATATCAAGCTAACTGAAATAAGCCAAGCCCAAAAAAACCAAAGTCCAAATGTTTTCTATGATAAGTGGAGGCTGATACATAACAGGGGATGGGAGTAGAGGGGTAAGAGAAAAATGGAGGAACTTTGGATTTTGTAGAGGGAAATGGGGTGGGAGGGGTGGGGAAAGGAAAGATAGTGGACTGAGACAGACTTCATTACTCTATGTACATGTATGATTACACAAGTGGTGTGAATTTAAATTGTGTACAACCATAGAAATGAAAAGTTGTACCCCATTTGGGTACAATGAATCAAAATAAATAAATCTTTAAAAAAATTTAAAAATGCAGTCTGTAGAAATAAAAATTAAAAAGAAAATGTGATATATGTATGTATGCATATACATATACACACCCACAATATGGACTATTACTCAGCCATACATAAAGAAGAATGAAATTATGGCATTTGCTGGTAAATGGATGGAAGTGGAGGCTATCATGCTAAGTGAAATAAGCCAGTCCCAAACAAAAAGGCCAAATGTTTTCTCTGGTATGTGGATGGTAATGCTCAATAAGGGTAGGGGTGGGAACAGAAGTACTTTGGATTAGACAAAGGAGAATGAAGGGAAGAGAGAGTTGATAGGAATAGGAAAGACAGTAGAATGAAACAGACACAACTTTCCTATGTTCATAGATGAACGTGACTAGTGTAAGTAACTCCCCATCATGTCCAACCACAAGCATGTGAAGTTATACTCCATGTATGTATAATATATCAAAATATACATTTCTGTCATGTATAACTAAAAAGAACAAATAATTTTTTTAAAAAAAAGAGGCTTTGAGAAGCCTGTTTGCCTCTTCCACACTGAGAGGACACAACAATAAAGCATCATCTTTGAAGGAGAAAGCAATCACCAGATACTGAATATACAGGTGCCTTTATCTTGGTTTTCCTAGTCTCCAGAACTGTAAGCCTTTTTGTAATGGCATCCCCAAATGAGCCAAGACACATACATTTCCTAGATGTCTACTGAGAAGTACTAGAAACAGTGACAACTCAGCAAGCTATGAGCACACCCTGAGCCCAGATATTCATTTCTAATGTCATTCTCTCCAATCAAAGGAGCTAATGTTGCTTGGAGAACACTCTGAATATAGCACAGGGAAAACACCAGGTGGCCCTGGAGCATTCTGTAGTACCAAAAAGTGATCTACTTTAAGAAAAGAAGATGGAGGCATGTCAAAGGGATAAATGAGCCAAACTGGAAGAACTCCAATAGCCAAAACTTGAACAAAAAGGTAACAACAAGGTAAATAATGATATTATTGGACTATAACCCAAATAATAAAATAAATAAATATGCATGAGTCTATTGAGATAAATAAATGCCTTGATAAATAAATAAATGAAATATAATTAAAAACTCTTTGATGAGCTGGGCATGGTGGTGCACACCTGTAATCCAAGCGACTTGGGAGGCTGAGTCAGGAGGATCACGAGTTCAAAGCCAGCCTCAGCAACTTAGCGAGGCCCTTAGCAACTCAGTGAGACCCTGTCTCTAAATAAAATACAAAATAGGACTAGGGATGTGGCTCAGTGGCCGAGTGTCCCTGAGTTCAATCCCTGGTTAAAAAAAAAAAAAAACTCTTTGATGAATAATTCAAATTAATAAATGCAAAAGAAATAGAGGGAAACAGAAAATAACTATTAGAGAACCACAGTACCAGTTTTGGTAGGCAAAATACACTGATACATGCTAATATTAGTGGGTAAAACTCTAAGGAAAAACAGAATGTTTACATAGACTCCAAGTATGTTTCCAAAATATTTAATTACTATGATGGTTTTAATATATGTCCACCAATTAATAGACTAACTTCCTGGAGATGGAGGGAAGTTATTTCTTCTCTCCTTGAGTGTTGCCTGGATTTAATGACTTCTTCCTAAAGAACAGAATTGTGGGAATACAAAAATAGAAAATTTACAGTGGAAAAATCTAGCAGACATCTACCACCTTACCCAAGTGATCCAAGTTAATATCATCTGTCATAAGTGATTTTGATATCATGCAATCTCTGATATTATTTGATGAGAAGGGCACTTCGCTTCTATGGTATTTCTCCCCAAAATAAATAACTTCAGTCAAATAATGAATTACGAGACAAATACAAATTGAGCAACAATACAAAACACTTGATCTATATACTTCAAAAGTGTTAAGGTCAGGAGACAAATGAAAACTGAGGAACTATGACAGACTGGAATGACAACTAAATGCAATGTGATATTCTGATTTGAATCTGGAAACAACAAATGTACATCAGTAAAGTACGGGAAAAATTTAATAAAGTCCTTAGTCAATAATATTGTATCAGTGATAATTTCTTAGTTTTGATGATTGTACCATGGTTATATAAGATATGAATGTTAGGAGAACCTAGGCAAAGTATACATGGGAAAATTGTGTACCATATTTGCAAATCTTCTGTAGTTTTAAAATTATTTTTTAAAATAATTGAAAAATCCATGCAAGGTTTATTGTAGACAAGGCCAATTCTAAAATTTGACAAGCTGATTCTAAAATTCATTTGCAAATACAAGTGACCTAGAATAGCCAAAACAAATTTGGAAAAGAAGAGTAAAATTAAGAGACAAACACTATGAAATTTCAAGATTTTTTAAAAAACTACTTTGAGGCATGATTGAAATATAAAAAGTTATAAAATGTTTCACATATACAACTTGGTGAGTTTGGGGATAAAGTATCCACCTATGAAACTGTCACCACAATCTATTCCTTAAAAGTATCTATCATTTCCAAAAATTTCCTCCCTATTATTAATTTTTTTGATAAGTACATTTAACATAAGATCTACTTTTTTTTTAACCTGGAGCACTTAACCACTGAGCCACATCCCTTAGGGCTTTGCTAAGTTGCCAAGGCTGACTTTAAACTTGTGATCCTCCTGCCTCAGCCTCCTAAGTTCCTGGGATTACAGGAATGTGCCACCATACCCAGTTTAGTATTGTTAACTATAAGCAATGTGTGGTATAGTAAGGACTTATTTGACTTGCATGACTGAAACTTTGCACCCTTCAACTAATTACTCCTTGATTTTTCCTCCCCCAGGTCCTGTCAACTGCTATTCTAATCTCTGTTCCTGTGAGTCTATTTCAATAAATGGTATCATGCAGTATTTATCCTTCCGTGTATGGAGTATTTCATTTAGCATAATGCTCTCTGGGTTAATCCTCATTGCCGCAAATGGTAGGATTTAATTCTTTTTAATGCTGAGTAATATTTCTTGGTATGTACATGCCACATACTCATATAAAAATATAGCATATGTGATTACATACAGTACATAATAATTGGTGACTGTAAATGTCTATGCTTACTGGCTTATGTGTTTATAATACTATACTTGTTATAATTCTTTTAGGGTTTACTCCTCCTACTTATTAAAAAGTACCTTACTATAAAATTGAATGCCATATTACTGCATCAGTGGCATATTTATCATGTTCCTTGATTGCATCCTTTTCTTTTATGCTTAGATTTAATCTTGTATCATTTTGTTCATCATGGCCCTAGTCTCATACAGCCTGTTTTGCCACATAGCATAGGTATGAAGTAGGTTATGCCATCTACTTTCATGTAAGCACACTTGATGATGGTCACACAATGACAAAATAGCCTGTTGATACTTTTCTCCGAACATAGCCCCATTGTTAAGTGGCATATGGATATATACACAGAAGTGGGATTGCTGAACCATATGATAGTTTTAAATTTTTTTTATTTTTTTGAAGAACCTCCTAATTGTTTTCCATATTAGCTGCACTAATTTACTTTCCCACAATGCACACTTCTCCACATCCTTGCCAATGCTTGTTACCCTTTATTTTATTGACTGTAGCCATTCTAACTGGTATGAGGGGATTGTTTCATTGCAGTTTTGATTTACATTTCCCCAATAATTAGTTATGTTGAGCATCTTTTCATTTGCCTGTTGGCCATCTGTATGACTTCTTCAGAAAAATGTCTCATCAGTTCTTCCCCCCCGCACCCCACAGCACTTTTGCATTGCTAGCAGTCCAACCCAAGGTCTCAAGTATGTGAGGCAAGCCCTCTACCACTGAGTTATATTCCCAGTCCCTTTAACCATTTTAATAGGATTATTAGTGTTTTTTCTATTGACCTGTATGAGGTTTTTATATATTTTATCAGCTGTATGGTTTGGAAAATTTTTCCCCCATTCTATAGGTTGTTTTTTCATTTTGTTGGTTGTTCCCTTTTCTGTGCAGTTTTTTAGTTTGATGTAATCCCACTTGTCTGTTTTGCTTTTGTTGTCTGTGATTTTGGTATCATGCTCAAGAAATCACTGACAAGACCAATGTCAAAAAGACTTTCCTGGTATTTTCTTCAATGAGTTTCATGGCTTTGGGTCTTATATTCAAATCTTTAATCCATTTCCAGTTGACTATTTATTTGCCATACTGGAGATTGAACCCAGGCACTAGTGCATGCTGGGCAAGCATTCTACCACAAATCAACATAACTAGCCCTTTTATTTACTTTGAGACAGGATTTCACAAAGTCACCCAGGCTGGCCTCAAACTTGTAATGCTCCTGCCTCAACCTCCCAAGTCCATAGGATTATAAGCATGCAGCTGATTTTAAGATTACACCCAGCTGATTTTAAGATTATTGGTTGGCAAACGTTCTTTCTGAACTTGAAATATATTGTTGCAGGTCCTTCTAGCTTTTAGGGTCTGGGCTGAGAAATCTGCTGATATCCATATTGGTTTCCCCCTATATGTAATCTGATGCTTTTCTCTCACAGCCTTTAAAATCCTATCTTTATTTTGTACATTAGGCATTTTCATTATAATGTTTCTTGGTGTGGACCTGCCGTAATTTTGTGCATTTGGTGTTCCGTAAGCCTCTTGTAGTTAATTTTCCATTTCATTCTTCAGGTTTGGGAAATTTTCTGATATTATTTCATTGAATAGGTTGTTCATTCCTTTGGTTTGTATCTCTGTGCCTTCCTCAATCCCAATAATTCCTAAATTTGGTCTTTTCATGATATCCCATAGTTCTTGGAGGTTCCATTCATGATTTCTTACCATCTTCTCTGTTTGGACAACTTTATTTTCAAGATTCAATATTTTGTCTTCATTATCTGAGGTTCTATCTTCGAAGTGACCTAGTCTGTTGGTGATGCTTTCCATTGAGTTTTTTATTTGGTTTATTGTTTCCTTCATTTCCTGGATTTCTGTTTGGTTCTTGTTCAGAATCTCTCTTTGTTGAGGCAATCTTTTGCTTCCTGCAGTTGCTCTTTCAACTGCTTATTTGAGTGATCAATCATTGCCTACATTTGCTCTCTTAACTCATTGTTTCCTTCTCATTTTAATCATGTATATTCTGAACTCCTTTTCTGACATTTCTTATACCATGCTGTCATTGGATTCTATTAGTGAAGAATCTTGATTTGTTTTGAACACTTTCTTCTCTTGTTTTTTCATATTGTTCATGTATCTTCCCCTCTAGCAATGCAGATCTCGGATATTGCAATTTCTGCCCTATAGGCTTACAGTGACTCTGCAGGTTTCCAAAACCTCTTCTGACAATGAGCTTCCAGTCTCCAGCAGGCATCTCAGGATGGGATTTGCCCCACCTAATGACAGTTTCCACTTCCAGGATAATCCATGATGGTTGCACTGGCTTCCAAATGTGTTGGCAAGTGGGGAGATGCAGTGCAGGGAGTGGGTACCAAGTCTGTGTGGGGTGTGGTTGGTTGGGCAGGGGTCCCTGGAGGCAGGGTGCAGTTAGTCAGGCCAGGGGGTCCTGGAGGTGGGGTGCTTTCAGTCAGGACAGGAGTCCTGGAGGCAGGACTCAGTCCCCCCCCAGCTGATTTTAATGTTTGTGTATGGTGCAATAATGGTCCAGCTTCATTTCTTTTTGCATGTAAATATCAGGTATTCTCAACACAATTCATTGACTGGATTATCCTTTCTTCCACTGTGTATTCTTAGCATCCCTGTTGAAGATTAACTGATTGTATATGCATGGATTTATTTCTCTACTCTGTTCCATTTGTCTATTGCTTGTTTTTAATGCCAGTATCATACTCTTTTCCTAATTGTAGCTTTGTAATATATTTTGAAATCAGGAAGCATGATGCCTATAGTTTCACTCTTCTTTCTTTAAATTGTTTTGGATATTTGGTATCTTCTGTGGTTCCTTATGTATTTTATGATTTTTTAAATATTTGGGACCTTTTGTGGTTCCATGTGGATTTTAGGATTTTTTCTTCTATTTCAATAAAAAGGTGCTGCTCGGGTTTTGATGAGAATTGCATGAAATCTGTGTATCACTTCGGGTAGTATGGGCATTTTAACAATATTCTTTCAACCCATGAATAGAGGTTGTCTTTCTATTTGTTCCTATCTTCTTTAGTTTATGGCATCAGTGTTTTACATCATTTATGGAAAAAAAATTAATAAAGTCTTTTACCCTCTGGTCAAGTGTATAATAATTCTACAGTTAACATCATACTTTATGATGAAAAGCTGAAAACATTTTCTGTAAGATCTGGAACAAGGCACAAATATCCCCATCACCCCTGATATTCAACATAGTGCTAGAAGTCTTACTCAGACCAATTAGGCAGTAAAAACAAATGAAAGACATAGAAATTGAAATGGAATAAATACTGAATTGCAGGGTAATGATTTATTTGAAAAATAAGAGTGCACCACAACTAAAAAGAAAAATTTAAAAATCACAGGTATAGCTCAAAAGGTCTGGTGTGTGACAAATTTTTCACTACGTTTATTATAGAGTAGCTAAAACAGTAGAGAGATTGGGAGATCCTGCTTAGTATTCTAGTTACATCAGCTCTAGAATGGAATAGGATGAAAAAAAGTGACTAAAAGAGCAGAATGAAAAAGCTGGACGACCTAATATTTTTGTGAGCCAAACCTTTGTTTAAAACTATATAGATCAATAATGATAATAAAGCAAACATTTGTTGAATGTTTACCACATGCCAGGCACTGGACTTAATACCTTACATATATTATTAACTTCCTAAGTTTTCACTACCACCTGATATGATAGGAACTATTTATCATCCCCACTTTACCATCTTCATTTGTCAGACATGAAAACTGAGGCATAGAAGGATTGAGTAGTTTGTCAAAGGCACAAAGTTATCAAATGGTGAAATCAGAATTAGAGCCCAAATATGCTTTATTCTAAAGGACATATTCACGGACATGAAGTTCTGCTTTCTGGATCACCTGCTTTCAAAGCATCTTTATGGATATGTTTCACAGGTATGTTGGTGGCATGCAGGGAATGTGAAAAGAGGGGAGGGAGTCTTCTTGCCCTCACTTCATCACTTTTCAATCATATCAGCTCTACTTTTACTTTTTAATACACTGGCATTCTACACAAAATTTACATCAAAACAAACATTTTAACTACTAAAAATGCTTGAAGAAGTTTGAAAAACACTAAGAATAATTTAATCACCTCATGTTAGAGAGGGACAAAGGTACTACTTTTACCTTCAGTAACAATAACATAGCAAGTGAGTGGCAGTCCTGACTCTGTCCAGCATTCTTTATGCCACAATTTGCCATCATGAATCCTAAAAAGGCCACATCAAAATTTTAGTGGAATACATGAATTTCAAAAAACAATAATTATGGGAGAATAGATAAGATGGCAAAAGCAAACTAGGCAATGAATTCCAATCTCCTCACAACATAGAAAGGAGACAGCAAAGGAAATGCAGAATTGAGAGAACTTCATTACAAGTTTATATCTGTATTTGAGGAACAATGGAAAATAATAACAACAAGTTTTTGTTTCTTATAAGTTGAACAGAATGAGGCCGAGCTCTGAAGTGATTATAGTGAATAGGGTTCAGTGGTATTTCTTAAAGTGGTGGTGATATTGACATCAGCAGAGGTTTTATGTTGATTTAAATTATCATTATCTGGGTATTCACCCAACCTAGAACTCTTAAAAGAAATAAGCTCACAAAGTAGTCCTTTGTTTAAAATAAGTCATAATTAAATCAATAGATGTGTAGACATACAAACAATATGAAAAGTCAAAGGAACAAACCATCCCAAACAGCCCATAAATGCTTCAACAACTGACTTCGTTGGCATCACAGTGGGGAAAATGTCACAGAAGGAATTTAGAACATTTATAGCTCAATATTTCTATAAGGCTAAAAGAAGATGTAAGGACTAATATCAGAGAGAATACAGGAATGAAAGATCACTTCAATAGAGATTCTGAAAACAAAACAAGTGGATATCCTGGAAATGACTCAATAAACCAAATTAAAAATTCAATGGAAATATCACCAATAGATTAGACCATTTTCAATATAGATTTTTCAGGCCTAAAAGACAAAATATATAACACTGAAAACAAAGTTGACCATTAAAAAAAGATGTTAAGACATCATGAAAAGAATATTCAAGAAATCTGGGGCAATATTAAAAGGCCGAATTTAACATTCACTGGGATATATGAAGACTCTGAAATACAAGCTAAAGGGATGCACAATATTTTCAATGAAATTATATCAGAAAGTGTTCCAAATCTTAAGAATTAGATAGAAATTCAAATATAAGAGGCATATAGGACTCTGAATATACAAAATCACAATAAATGCACTCCAAGACACATTAAATCGAAAATGCCTAACATACAGAATAAGAATAGAATTTTTAAAGCTCAAGAGAAAAATTACTGGTCACATTTAAAGGTAAAGTGATCTGGATTTCAACCAATTTCTCAACCAAGACCCTAAAAGCCAGAAGGGTTTGGAATAATTTATACCAAGCTCTAAAAGAAAATGGACATAAACTAAGAATACTATACCTAACAAAATTAAGCTTCAGAATTCAGGATGAAATAAAAATTTTCCATGATAAAGAGAAGCTAAAAGAATTCATGACTAGAAAGCCTGCACTATAAAACATACTCCATAAAATATATCATGAAGAAGAAATGAAAACTAACATAGGGAGGAATTACATTAGAAGAATAGTCAAAGGAGAATTAAATGAGAATCAAGTTCAACTTAAACATTAGAAAAAATCAAAATTGCAGGAAATAAAAGTCACCTCTCAATATTAAATATAAGCAGTCTAAACTTTTCAATCAAAAGATATAGATTGGAATATTGGATTTTAAAAAAACGAACCAACAATATGCTGTCTACAAGACACTCACCTCACAGGCAAAGACATCCACAGACTGAAAGTGAAAGAATTGGAAAAAACATACCATTCACATGGGACTCCAATAATCAGAGATAGCTATTCTCATATCAGATAAAGTAGACTTCAAACCAAGATTAATCAGAAGAGGCACAGAAGGTCACTTCATACTGCTTAAGGGAATCATACATCAACAAGATATAATGATCATAAATATGTATGCCCCTAACAACAGAACATCTGTGTACATCAAACAAACTCATCTCAATATTAAGAATCAAATAGACCAAAATAAAATAATATTGGGTGACTTTAGCACACTTCTATCACCACTGGATAGATCAGCCAGGCATAATCTAAGTAAAGATTCCACAAAACTAAAAATACAATTAATAATATGGACCTAAGAGACATCTATAAATATTTTATCCATCGATTACTGAATTCACTTTCTTCTCAGCAGCACCTGCAACATTTTCTAAAATAGACCATATTTTAGGTCATAAAGCAAATCTTAGCAAATACAAAAAAATAGAGATAATATCTTTCATTCAATCAGATCACAATGGAATGATATTAGAAATAAATGACAAGATAAAAACCAGAAAGCACTATAACACTGGGAGAGTAAATAATACATTTCTGAATGATGAATGGATAGCAGAAGAAATCAGGGGAAAATAAAAAAATTTATTAGAAGTAAATGAGAATATGATACAACATCAAAATCTCTGGGACACCATATGAAGGCAGTTCTAAAAGCTATATGTAACAAACCCAAGGCCAACATTATATTTAATGAAGAAAAACTGAAAGTTTTTCCTCTGAAAGCAGGAAAATGACAAGAATGTGCACTTTCACCACTTCCATTTAACATAATCCTTGGAACTCTAGCCAAAGAAATCAAGCAAGAGGATGAAATTAAAGGGATAAAAATAGGAAAAGAGCTCAAACTATCTTCATTTACTGATGACATGATCATATATTTAGAAGATCCAAAAAATTCTACCAGAAGATTTCTAGAGCTCATAAATGAATTCAGCAAAGAAGCAGGACACAAGTTGAACACTCATGAATCAACTGTGTTACTATACTCCAATGATGAGTCTGCTGGAAAAAAAAATTAGGAAAACTATTCCATTCACAATAATCTCCAAAAAATACTTAGGAATGAAAAAAAAAAAGAGGTGAAGAACCTCTACAATGAAAACTATGAATACTAAAGAAAAAAACTGAAGACCTTAGAAGATGGAAAGACCTTCCATGGTCTTGGATAGGCATTAATGTTGTCAAATGGCCATACTACCAAAAGTACTAGGCAGACTTAGTGTAATTCCTATTAAAATCCAAATGAAATCAACAGATATATGAAAAATGATCAACATGTCTAGTAATAAGAGAAAAGCAAATCCAAACTACCCTAAGATATCATCTCACCCCAATTAGAATGTCTATTATCAAGAATACAAGCAACAATAGGTGTTAGCAAGGATGTGGGGGAAAATACAAATAATACACTGCACTCATACACTGCTGGTGGGGTTGCAAATTGGTGCAGCCACTCTGGAAAGCAGTGTGGAGATTCCTTAGAAAACTCAGAATGGATCCACCATTTGACCCAGCTATCCCACTCCTTGGCCTATACCCAAAGGACTTAAAATCAGCATACTACAGTGATGCAGCCACAGTGATGTAGCACACAATAGCCACAATAATAGGTCTAACATACAAATACTCAAGGGAAAAGTTTTTTTTTTTTTCCTTCACCACCAGTGGGCACTGGAGTGTACAAAGGATTTAATTCTATGATGGAACATACCCTCTTTTCCCATCCAAATCAATTACCAAATCTGAGTCTAGGTAGGAATTTAAACTTAATCTTCTTGCATAGAACTTTCCATAGGAAATATGCCTTAAAATGGGAGAAAAGAAAATCACATCCAACCTTATATTAGAAAAGAAGTCATGGATGAAAGTCCTAGTAGAACCAAGGTGGTAGGTTTGGTGCTTATTCTTTGTCTCAGATTTTATTGTCATTCTCTTTACAGTTCCATATTTTAAGACTTTTATCATGCATGCAAACCTTAGGACTTTGCACAGGTCTCTATAAATGTCCAGACTTCTTATGCAAAATCTGCATGTATATGTGTAATTAGGAGAGGGTGCCTTTAACTTTTTTCAGAATTTCAAAAGGTTCCATAACCCCAAAAAGATTAGGAAATTCTGGTTTGGTTCTAGTTTCTTTGAGTAAACTGGGTATTAAGGCTTTTGTGAGATCAGAGGGAGTTAAGCTGCCTGCTTGACCTGAAAACTCCAGGAAAAGTGAAAACCAAGACTGGGGCTTTATTTTCCTGACTGCCTGCCTGCTTATCTCCCTTGCAAAGCACATTAACCAAATTGAATCTTTCTAAGTAGTGGGGAGTATGAGGAGAGGTAATGAGGGGAAACAAAATCTAGGGATAATGATAGGTTGTTTTGCATTGTGTGTTTTGTTTATGTGATGCTAAATAATGTTGAAGTTTTTCTCTTTTGACCTGTTGTTTCAGTATCATAGCCTGATAGAGTGGGAAAATCATGGGCTCTAGAGACAAGCAGACATGGATCCCAACCCAGATTCCATACCCTGGGGCAAGTTACTGAACTTCTTTGGGCCTCTTTTTCCTCATTTATAAAACTGGAATTACAGGCACTACTTTATAAAGTTCCTGTACAGATTAAGTGACATAAGGCAAAGTGCCTCGTTAAGTGGGAGGAACATAATAACGGTAAAAATTATTAGAATTCACAATTATCACCACAGACACCATCTTTCTCCTTCAGTTTTTTATTCCATCTACTTAATTCTCTTTGTCCCTGTCTCTTCATTTTCTGTTTGTCCCCTTCCTTCTCTGTTCTTTGCTTCCACATTTCTTTTCCAGTATCTTTCTACCTTTGTTTTAATGTGTCCTTCCCTCCAACATTCTCTCCTTTCCCTGCTGTTCACCTGCCACAAAAAGAAATATGTAGCAACTTGAAATATTCTAAGGCAAGAATAATCAAGGGAAAAGAAAAAGCATTTGCTACATCAAATTTCAAGGAATGCCAGATGTCATTATTGAAGTGCTACAGCTTCACCTGAAATCTCATATACAAATATGCAATTACTTCTAAATTTACCCTGTCCCCTTGAATGGTTCAACCTCAGCCAAAATCCATGTCAGGTTTCTTCTTGTACTCAGAGCTGAAAATGAATCCCTGGGTGCCATGGAGATTTGAAGTTCTCCCAAGAGCGCCTAAGCTTTTACTTAAATGAAAAGCCAAACATCCAAGCAATATTTACTCAGGGATTTGTTTGCTACATTAATTAAAATACAGTACAAGCCTTCTTACCAATGGAATTGAGAGAGAGATATAACAGATTAAAAGTCTCCTTTAAAGCTGAAAACAATAAAAAAGAAGAAAAACATATGCTTTAGATTTCTTTCTAATTTAAAACATAAACATGCATTCATTTCTCAATATTTTGATGCAGGGCCAAGGTCCATACCAGTATTTTTCTTGCATAAAACTCACCCTTAAGTATCATCAATGATTTCTAGTTTCTGTTTCTTTAACATGGAGCATTAACCAATATACACTTACAGAGCATATTGAGTGCAGGATCCTTTTAAGTTTTATGATCTTGTTCCCAAAACACAGTTATAATACTTTCATTTGGCTTGACAGTAATATTTTAGTGACATACACTTACTGAGTTTTTCCAAATCATTTTACTTAGTATTTTTACTTTTGTTATGAAATATATCTTACATAAAAACAAGTGTATGTATAAGATATGAAGGGTAAACATTAAGTGAGCATCCATGTACTCGCTACCCAGTTAAGAAACATATCATTACAAATAAATTTGAAAACTTGATTTGGGAACTGTGAAGAGCCTGAGATTTTACCCTATTTGCAAGCTGGCAAGACGGCCTGCCACAGTTATGTGGATGCTGGCAAAATTGATCTAGTAGTCTATCTTCATGCCAATAGCATGCTCGCTTACAGTAGCATTATAATAAGACTTGAAAATCAGCTCATGCAAGTCCTCCAACTTTGTTCTTTTTCTGAAGTTGTTTTGGCTAATCTAGTTCCTTTACATTTCTAACTAAATTTGAGAATAAGCTTGTCAATTTCCAAAAAAAGGCACAGAGGGAGGAAGCTATTTGAAGTTTGATTGGGATTGTGATGAATCTATAGACAATTTGGTGGATAACTAATGTCTTAATAATCAATACACTGAGCCTTTCTTCTGATTCATAATACAAGATATTTATATTTATTTAATTTTTCTCAGCAATTTATTTTACTTTTCATTGAATGGGTTTTGCACAGCTATTGTGAGATTAGCTATTCCCTAAGAATTTAACATTTTTATGCTAATTTAATACATTTTCCAGTTGAATATAAGTGACAAAAGATTACATCCTTACATAGATAGTGACCTCAGGACAAAAACACTGAGTCTTTTACCTTAAATATGTTGTGTGTAGTGTTTGGGCTGATGTACTTTATCAGGTTAAGAAAACTTTATTCTATTCCTGGTTTGTTGAGATTTTTGATGAGGAATAATGCTGGATGTTGGGTTTTGTCAAATGTTTTATGCATGTTTATTAAATGATCATAATATTTTTCTTCTTTCATATTTTAATATTGTGAATTACATTAGTGTACATAATGTTAAACAAATCTTGCATTTATTTATTATTATGTATTGTCCTTTTTATTTGTCTGGTTTTGATATCAGGATAATGCTGGTTTATAGAATGAATTAGGAAGCAATGATTCCTGTTCAATTTTCTGAAAAAGTTTGTTTAGCATTGGTTTCAATTCTTCCTTAAATGTTTGGTAGAATTTATTAGTGAAATGAGTTGAAATTATAATTTTTTAACCAACAATTTTACTTCTAGGCATACAAATAGTCATTTTTCTACTTATTCATGAGTGATCTTTGGTAGCTTGTGTTTTTCAAAGAATGTGTCCAGATCATCCAAGTTGTTAAACTTATTATCATTTTAATATCTGTAGAAACTTATTAGTGATATCCCCTATCTCATTTCTGATATCGTTAATTTATGTTTTTCACTATTGGTCGGGTTAGAAGTGTCTTGTATTCTCAAAAATCTATCTTTTGATTTCACTGATTTTCTCTGTTGCTTTTTCAATTCTCTTTATTGATTTCTGCTATATTCTTTTTTTATTTTTCCTGCTTTGAATTTCATTTGCCCCTTATCTAGTCTCTTAAGATTGAAGCAGGAGCTGGATGTGGTGGCAGTAATCCCAGTGACTTGGGAAGCTGAGACAGGATGATTGGAAGTTCGAAGTCAGCCTCTGCAATTTAGCAAGGCCCTAAGCAACTTAGCAAGACCTGGTCTCAATTTTAAAAAACAAAAAAAAGTTAAAAAAAAAAAAAAAGTGCTGGGGATGTGGCTCAGTTGTAAAGCACCCTGGTTCAATCCCTAGTACAAAATTAAAAATTGGGGTTGAGATCAATGATTTAAGCTCTTTTTTCTTTTCTAATATAGACAGTTTAGTCCTATAAATTTCCCTCTAATTGCTATTTTAGCTGTCCCCTATGAATTTTGATATACTGCATTTTCATTTTCATTCAATTCAAAATACTTTTAAATTGCTTTTAGTTTCTCCTTTTTCTATAAATCATTTAAATGTCTGTTATTTTGTTTCTAAACAATTGGGGATTCTCTTAATAACATTCCATTATTGATTTCTAATGTAATTTCATCATGGTCGGATTACACACTTTGGATAACTTGACTATTTAATTTGGATAATTTTTATGGCTCAAAACTTGGTTTATCTTGACAAAGGTTCAGTTTCCAAATGAAAATAGTGTGACTTTTGCTGCTGTTAGTTGGGTGGGTCTGTAAGTATTGATTAGGTGAAGTTGTTGATAGTGTTCAAATCTTCTGCATCCTTCCAATTGTTCTGTCCACATGTCCTATCAAATATTAAGAGAGAAGTATTGAATCTCTGATTGTGATCTTGAGTTCACTTATCATTGCATTCCTATTTTTGCATAATGTATTTTAAAGCTCGATCATTAGATTAAAAAATATTTAGGCATATGTGTCCTTGATAAGATGACATCATTATCAATATGAAATTATTTTCCTGATACTATTTGTGCTGCTCCTGCTTTCCTTTGATTAGTGTTAGCACAGTTTATTTATCTTATACTGCTTTATTCTAAAACGTGTTTCCTTTTATGTTTAAAGTGGGTTTCTTGTAGGCAGCATGTAATTGGGTCTTGCTTTTTTACACAGTCTGATTATTCCTACCTTGTCTTCGGGATGTTTAGAGCTAACATTTACATTTAAGGCACATTTTCACATTATAAGACTCCAAGTTCATGGTTACTTTCCCCTTCCAGTATTTTAAAGATATTACTTTACTCTTGTTCATTTCCCATTGTTTCTGATGAGAAATTTACTGTTATCCTCTCTTTCTTCAGGAGAAGCAGTGTGTCTTTTTTCTTTGGCTACTTCAAAGATTTTCTCCTTATCAAATAATTGCAATATTCTTTTGTGTATTTTTTTGCTGCAAACAATTATTCCTCAACTCTAGTGGATTTATTAAACAACAGTTATTATCTCATTGTATACTGTATATTGGGAATCTGGGTGTAGTTTACCTACATCTGTGACTCAAGGTTTCTCACCAAGCTGTAGTCACAGTATTGGATGAGGTTGCAGACATCTCAAGATTTAACTAGGCCAGAATCTGATTCCAAGATCATTTACTAATTCTTGTCAGATTTCATGTCTTTAAGGATTGTTGGACTGCAGGCTTCAGTTCTTCACTGGTCGTTGGCCAGAGATACTCTATTTCTTGCCATATGAGCCTCTCTGATGAGCAGTTTGCATTGCAGCCACTTTCATCATTGTGAGCAAGAGAGTGCCAGCAAGATAGAAATAGCAGTCTTTTGCAACTCAATCTCAGAAATTTTATATATACATACATACACACACACACACACACACACACACACACATATATCCTATCACTGTTTCTATTTGCTATTCATTAGGTCTAACCCACACTCAAGAGGTTGAGATTGCATATATGCATGTATACCAGGAAGTAGGGATGATTAGGGCACATCTCAGAAAGCTGCTAACTATACTGGGTATAATTTTCATTTTTTTCTTGTGCTTGGGTTTTATTGAGATTCCTGTACTCTTTTCCTCAAATTTGGTGACCTTTCAGCCACTATTTCTTCAAATTATTGTCTATCTTTTTATTCTATCTTCTGAGGGAAAGGTCTCCAATTGGAAAGATCTTCCAATTACCCATACATTAGGTCGCTTTCAGTTGATTCAACAGCTATTTATTTTCTTTTTGGTTTTTTATCTCCACATGTTTCATTGTGTATAATTTCTATAGATGTATCTTCAAATTCACTAACTTTTTTTCTTCTATAATATCTCATCTAGTGTTAATCCTATCTAATCTATCTTAGATACTTTACCATTCTTCTGTAGAAGTCTGATTTGGGTATTTTATTTGTGCATGTGTGTGCCTTCCATGTCTCCAATTTACAGTTTCCATTTTCTTCAGGCTTCCAAAAATATGGAATATAGTTATAATAAATATTTTACTATCCTTTTCTACTAATTCTATCATATATACAACATACAGGTAAGACTCATTATGGGTCTTATTCTCCTGTTTCTTTTGCACATATAAGTGATAATTTTGTACTACCTAGCAGAGAATTTTACCTTTGTGAGTGCTGATATTTTTGTATTCTTATAAATATCATTTTTTTACATTTCAAAACCAAATTTTATTTCATGTTGGCTATGGAAAGGTACTAAATAAGTAGGATCTTATAAACTATGTCATAACCTTGATTAGAGGTATACCTATAAATATTCATGACCTTTGTTCTAGGACATGTTTGAATTAAGTAAAAAGAGTTTGATTCTAAGGGTTTGCTTTCTTGTTAGGCAGGACCAGATTGTGTTTTAGGGTTAAATTTGATCAATTTTGAGTTAATTTTTGCATGTGATATGAGGTTGGGGTCCACATTTCTTCTTTTTCATGTGGATATCCAGTTGTAGTAGCACTGTTTTTCGAAGAAAGTACTCTATATATTGAATGATCTTGGCATTTTTGTCAAAAATCAATTGGTCCTAGATGTATGGGTTAATTTATCATTTCTCAATTATATTACACTGGTCTATATATCTGTCCCTATGCCAGTAAAATCACTTGTAGCTTTGATTATTATAACTTTATTAACAAGATTTAAAATTTGACAAGATTTAAAATTTGGGTGTGTGAGTCTTCCAACATTTCCCTATTTTTTTTCTTTTGCAGTGTTCTTTTTATATATACTGGAAATTGAACCCAGTGATGCTCTATCACTGAGCTACCATTTCAGTTCTTTATTTTTTTTTCTAGACAAAGTTTTGCTTTGTTGCTGAAGATGGCCTTGAACTTGTATTCCTCCTGCCTCAACCTCCTGACTTCCTGTGGATTACAGGTATGTGCCACCATACTTGATTTTTCCCTTTTTTTTTTTTTTTTTTTTTTTTTTTTTTTTTGCGGTGCTGGGGATTGAACCCAGGGCCTTGTGCTTGTGAAGCAGGCACTCTACCTGCTGAGCTATATCCCCAGCTCCTTTTCCCTTCTTTTTAAAGAATGTTTAAGTGAGTCAAGTTTGAAGGCCAGCTTTTCAATTTCTGTCAAGAAGGCCAATGCAGTTTTCACATATATTGCACTGAATCTGTAGACTGCTTTGGTTTGTACAGCCATTTGAAGAATATTATGTCTTCCAATTCATGAACATGGAATTTCTTTCAATTAATTTAAGTATTCAATTTCCTAAGCAATATTTTATAGTTTCAGTATACAAGTCAGCATTAATCAAACATTTGTTCCTTCCTGTTTTATTCTTTTGGATGACAGTCTAAATTGAAATGTTTCTAAATTACTTTTCACATTGTTTGTTGCTGTTATACAGAAACACACTGTTTTTTGTGTGTTGATCTAGTACCCTAAAGCTTTGTTGAATTTGTTTCTTAGCTGTAGTAGTTTGTATGCACAAGTTCTTTGGAATTTTCTAAGAATTGGATCATGTCATCTGCAATTAGAGATAGTTTTATTTCTTTGTAATTTGGGTGCCTTTTACTTCATCATCTTGCCTAATTGCTTTTTTGAATACCAATGTTCAAAATTGACATCCTTGTCTTGTTCCTGGTCATACAAAGAAAGTTTTCAGTCATTCATTATTGAATATAAGGTAGAGCTGGGGATGTAGTTCAGCAGCAGAGCACTTGCATAGCATACATGCAAACTCTGAATTCAATCCCCAGTACCATGAAAAAAATGAATATGAGGTGAACTGTGGGTTGTCATAAATACCATTTATCATGTTGAAGAAATTCCCACCTACTACTAGTTTTTTGGTAATTTTTATCATTAATGGATAATGAATTTTGAAGAGCATTTTTCTTGCATTGAAATGATCATGCAATTTTATCCCTGGTTGGTTTGTATATTACAAACTAACATATTTATTTTCTTAGGAAAATCTCTTTGCATTCATGAGGTAAACACATTTAGTTGTGGTGTATAATCCTTTTAATATTTTGTTAAATTTAGTTTGCTATTATTTTGCTGAGTATTTTTGCATCTATGTTCATAAGGGATATTGGTTCTATTTTCTTGTGGTATTCTAGACTTTATGATTGTCTTTTTTTTGGTGCACAAAAATCAAACTCAGGGCATTGAGTGTGCTAAGCAAGTACTCTACTACTGAGTCCTATATTTGATTTAGTATCAGGGTAATGCTGGTATCTCAGAATGAATTAGAAGTGTTCCCTCCTCTTCTACTTTTTGGAAGAGTTTGACAAGGATTGTGTTAATTCTTCTTTTAATGTTTTGTAGAATTCATAATTGAAACCATCTGTTCTTGGACTTTTCCTTTTTGAGAATTTTTGATTTCTGCTTCAATCTTTTTATGGTTTTTTAAAAACTTTTTATAGGTCTATTCAGAATTTCTATTTCTTCTTGAGTCAGAAATGGTAGCTTGTGTGTTTCGAGGAATTTGTCCATTTTGTCTGTTATCTACAATATAATTGTTCACAGTATTTTCTTATACTCTTTTACATTTATTTAAGATCAGTCCTGTTATCTTCACTTTCATTTCTGATTTTAGTTACTTGCATTTTTTCTTTGTCAACTTAAATGTTTGTCAATTTTGGCTTCATTAATTCTATTGTTTTTCTATACTTGTTTTATCTCTAACCAAATCTTTACCATTTCCTTCCTCCTACTACTTCTGGGTTTAGTTTGCAATCTTCCTTCTCTAGTACTTTTCTGTATAAACTTAGGATATTGATTTGAGATTTTTCTTCATTTTTAACGGAGGTTATTTATAGCTATATTTTTTTCTCATCACTGCTTTTCTGCACCTCCTAAGATTTGGTATGTCGCATTTTTGTTTTTAGACATTGAAGGTTTGGAGGAAGGTACTTCCCTTCAGAGAGCATTTGTGTTTGCCCTACAAACCACCTAGGTAACAGTAAAGTACCACTTTAAATCATATTTTTTTAAAATGTTTTACTCCTCACATTCATTTATTGAAGACTTTTGTGTAACCAGGTGATAAATTTTGACTTCAAATATGTGTAAGGATCAACATGTGGTAACAACTTCTTAGGGACTAGTAATCTTATCCCCATATTTTGTGCATGCCAAGGCAACTTTTCATGCAGTCTTCCAAAGGGGTGAAATTGCTGTAATAGGTTTAGTTCTGATTCATCCTTATTCCAGGGTAAAGCCTCTTAGGGATCACTTTTATAGGAAAAGTCTCTCACTAAACTCTATACCTTTGGTAGGCTCTGGATAGTAACTTCTATCCCATCTGCCACCATGAGACTATCAAGTACAAAATCTTTGGTCATTTCATTTCACAAGTTCCTTCAGGACAAAAGGGACTTTGAAGTTCATCTTATGCCTTCCTGTTTTGGTATCAGCTTAAATTTGTGTCTTATATTAATATCCAATCACCTCTTGTTTGCCTTTAAATTTTTAAACAATATTTTATTCACAATTACAAGCTCTTTGAATAGAAAGTTGGTTTAAAAAAATTAACATGCCCTATTTCCATTAATAAAGGTGTTATATAATATATAGGCATACAATCTGAGAAAATTGATACACATCAGTTTTCTCAAATATCATCTTAAATATAATATATATGATCTTACAAATAATAGTTTCATATATTTCTTTTAAATCCTTACAACTTTCATTTCTTTATCTTATCTTACTCTTCTAGCTTGGATATCCTATAAACCATTAAATAGAAGGGAAGAGATGTGGGAGTAGGAAGGATAGTAGAGTGAAACAGACATTATTACCTCATGTACATGTATGAATGCATGACCGATGTGATCCTGCAATAGGTATAATCAGAGAACTGAGAAATTATACTCTATCTATGATCTATGAAAATGTACAAATGCATCCTACTGTCATGTTCAATGAATTAGAACAAATAAAATTTTAAAAATCACAAAAAGAAGTGGTGTCAGCAGGCATTCCTGTCTTAGCTCTCATTTCAAAGGGATGCTTTTGGAATTGCAACATTAAGTATGATGTTTGCATCAGATTTTTTATCTCCTTTATCTAATTAATGAAATGTCTTTCTGTGTCATGTGTGTGTATAGACACACATATATACATGTCTACTGAGATGATATGTTAAGGTGGTGAATTATATAGATTTTCTAATATATTAATTGCTTACATCAAGAATTCTCACAGAAGACCCTAAAGATTCTTTTCCTAGTAATTCTGAAATAAACTCCTACATGTCTCAATAAATAATCTTTTTAAATATTGCCAGAATTGACTTACTATTTTTTAAAATATTTGTTATCAATATTAGTAAGTGCATTTGATCTCAGTCCTGCTTCTATATATTCTCCTTCTCCCATGTGATGGTTATATACTTCCTTCATTAAATTATTTGGGGACTCTTGCCTGTTCTTTTCTTCTCTAAAATACATTGTGTATGAATATAAAACTATCTGGGACTTTTGTTTTCCCCACAGGGACATTTTCAATTAATGCATAAGCTCCTTGAATGTTATCAGAGTTAACAAAAATATTCTTTTTATTTTGCCACCTTTGGTAATTTACATTATCTGGAAATTTGTTCATTTCTTCTAATTTTTCAATGCATTAGTATAAAGCACTTTATAATTTTCTTTTATTAATCTCTTCTGCATCTCTATTTAAGTTCCTCATTTTATTCATTCCTACAACTGAGTTTATACAGAAAAAATAATTTTATTTCTGTAGTCATGTTCCATTGGTTGTCGTAATATTAAAATTAAATTATAGAATTACAATTGGCTTAAACAAGTTTGGGAACAAATACACCCCTATCTTGACTCATGCCTATCCACTGATGGCAGCAGCATTATTCTAGCTTAATAGAGAAGTACCTATTTGCTTCAAGAATTCAGTATGCCCTGGGCATCTGTCATTAGGTTTTATAGAGAGACTGGAATGTTGATATATATATTTTTGTATATGTCAAATTCCCTGTCTTTATGCAGGAAGACAAGAGTCATGTCTAAATTTGCTGAAAAAGCATCTTAATATGCCTTTCAGCCTCTATGCTCAGTCTGTAGTTTTTTGTGTGTGTTTTCCAGTAACATATAATTTTTGGTGTTTTTCTCCAGAAAAAGCAAAACTACTAGGTTTTAGGACTTCTCTTAAATGTTCATGAGCTTCCAAATGCTGAAAAACACAAAAATTTATGTACCTAATCTGTGTAAAGAATTCTTTTCTACCCAAAAAACAATTAATGTTGCCTATATAAAATATCCTTGCAAAAATCATATATCAATGGTCATTTGAAAAAGATGACCAAGTAGTGCTTTTGGTTTGGTCCCAAATGGGAACTGATAACAGCTAACAGCTACCCTAAAACTGAATTTAGTTACATCATGGTTTTTCTATAAGTATACATCAAGATAGACAATTTAGGGCTGGGGATATAGCTAGTGGTAGTGTGTTCCCCCAATACATGTGAGACCCTAGGTTCAATCCCCCAGCACTATATGCAAAAAAACAAAAGCCAATACAGCAAGTAGTAAGAAGAAATGCTATGAAAACATTTCACTTTACTTTTCATCATTTTTAAGAGATATAAAGCTACCCTGGAGGCTTGGTAATAACATGAAAGGCAGGAAGTACTTTAATGATCAACTGATGAATATTTTTATACATTAGAGTTCATAATGCTGCTCTTTGAGTTTAAATATGACAAAAAAAGACTGTAAACATTATCATCTGGGTTCTCCACGTTTCTCTACAAAACTTATTCTGATTGGTTCTCTCTCCTACTCCAAAACAACAGATGCTTTAAGTTCATACTACTCTCTTCAGGCCTTTACCCTCATGACAGACTAAGCGGAATGTATTGCTCCCTCTATTAGAAGGGTAAAGGGGACAATTAAATGTGAATCAGGTCAACTCTCCCACCTTATACTCTAACATTTCTAATAAGGGCACCCAGCTTTTCCTCCTCTCATATTTCAGAGGTAGGTGTGTCCCTGTTTCAATTTAGGTGTAGTTTTCCTTGACCACAACTAAAATATCTTGTCCAAGGTTTACACATTCTCACATCTAAGTTCAAACTTTCACTACTGATCATTGCAATCATGACAATAGTCTCCACCTCTGCACTGGGAGCAAACTCCCTTTTACATCCACCAGAGATCCATCAATAGTCCCTTCTTACTCTGTGCCTCTGACCTTGACCTCTCTTCCAGATCCTTCCCCTCAGCCTACAAACATATTTTCCCATTAAAAAAGGAAAAATATATTATTCCATGATAACTATTCCTCAAACTAAAGTATCTCTTTCTTTCCCTTGACCACCAAAGTTGTTGAAAGAATATGTAATCATTATTTCCTCAAATTTCATTCTTTTTCTTTAAAAAATTGTACTGATTTTTTTCAGTTTTTACTATATTCCAGTAATACATGTTAATTATAAAAAATTGGAAAACAAAGAAAAAAGAATAGGTTCAAAAAGTACCCATAATCTTACCACCCAGAGATACACATGTTGATATGTTGATAACTTGATGTCTTTTTCCTCTGAGTTTTATAATTATAATATGCTCATATTTTACTCTAGATAGTTGTGGTAACCAGCTTCCAAGATGATATTTCAATTCTTTGTTCACTTGTATATTCACACACACACACACACACACACACACACACAGTAGCAGTCTATGTGAAAAATATCATAAGCCAGAAGTAATAGCATAATTCCTGTGAGATTAAATTATAGAAGACTGTGTGCCCTCTGTTTCTTTCTCTACTCTCATTTGGATTCCTTGCTCTGGACATATAAGAACTCATTATATGTTAAAAGCATTAACACCATTTCGGACATATATGTCACAAATGTTTTTCTTGAGTTTTAAAATTTGTGTTTCTAATGTGTTTTTCATGTGGAAATTTTAAATATTTATGTAGTCAAATCTATTAATATTTTCTTTTTCAGATATGCCTTTTATGATATACCTAGAAGAAGGACACACTTTTCCTTCCTGAGGTTATAAAACATATATACATATATTTTCTTTTAGCAAGACTATGGTTTTATTTTTACATTTAATGTTTAACAAACAAAACCTTACTTAGTCTTTACTGGAGTTTTGTGACATTTTTATTCATGTAGTTTCTTTGTAACTTTATTACTACATATTTTATTTTATAGTAATATGAATTGAACATGTCTATCACATATCCTCACTGTTTTTTGCTGTTGTATATGCAATATATTCACTTTTACCACTCTGCTGGACTTTTACCAGATCCAACAGGTATTTATTTAATTCATCAAGGATTTTCAGGAAGACAATCATATCATTTTAAATGGCTATTTCTCTTCCTCCTTTTAAATAGTCATGTGTCTTAGGTTAGTAAGATGTTTCATTGAATTTGTCTAAGACTTCCATAATGATATTGGCAACAGTCGTGATAGGAAAACTCTCCTGTCTTGTTCTTGAATTTAATAAAGATTCTTCTCTGTGAATTAAAATCATTATACTATAGTGATACATGCATGCCTATGTTTATAGCAGCACAATTCACAAGAGCCAAACTATGGAACCACCCTAGATGTCCATCAACAGATGAATGGCTAAAGAAAATGTGATCTTATACACAATGGAGTTTTATTCAAGCACAAAGAAGAATAATGTATGGCATTTGCAGGAAAATGGATGGAACTTGAGAACATTATGTTAAGTGAAATAAGCCAAATTCAGAAAGTCAAGGGTCATATGCTTTCTCTCACATGTGGAAGCTAGAGAACAAAAAGGAAAGGAAGGGACATCAGTAGAGGAAAGGGACCAGGGAGAGATAGTAGGGATAGAAATGGGGAAGTACTAGGAAATGATATTAGCCAAATTACATCGTTATATTATGTGCATGTATGAATATGGAACACCAAATCCCACCATTATGTACAACTCTAATGCACCAATTAAAAACATGGTAAAAAAAGATTCCTCTTTGTGTCACCACCAACTATAACATTGCCTGATGTCATTATATTTTTTCATATAAAGCAAGTATTCTTCTATTGTGGTTTAATACTTTTTATCAGGTTGAATATTGAATTTTATTGATACTTCATATCATTTATTGGCATAATCCTATGAGTTTTTCTTTGAAGTATTAATATTGTTACTTTTATTAAAATGATTTCAGATTGAAGTCCAGGCAAAATCATTCAACAGGATTCTCCAGAGATTGTCTTCCTGCAGAAACATGAACTTAAACAACTATCCACACATGCAAATCTCTTTATAAGTGATGTGGAAACCAGGTGAAAGGTCAAATAGGTAGACATAATGGAGAGATAAGAAAGGGCATATTGAAGAGGACAGGAAGTACAATTTTATATTACATTACCTGCACCCAAACCAAGCACCTCAGCCTAGAAAGAGATTCCATCTGCTTGGAGAAAGAAAGGCAAATTAGCATTTTGCCTTGAATCCAAATACTGGACCCACCACAATAAAACCACATACTTGGTAGGCCTCCACATCCCAAACTTCAAGCCAACACCCACAGACTGAGCCTCAAGATACACTGGCACTAGGTCAAATTCCACAGCCCTAGGTTTCAAACATGCACAGTGTACTTGATCTCCAACCTGCACCACTTCTGGGATGGTTTCATCTACCCTATGTTCCAGACAGCACTCAGCAGCAGGTCTAGTCCAGAGGCCCTAAATTTTAGTCCTATCCCAGTATCATATCAGCCCCAGTGGTCCTGAACTTCAGGCCCACCACAGGGTATACAGGCTTTAGGCCAGCCCTCAGGGATAGAGGCTCCAGGTTGACCCCAGAAGACCCAATCAACCCAAGTGAATTCAGACTCCAATGACCCATACACCAAGCAAAATAACCTAAAAATGCCAATAGAAAATTCACTTAAGGGCCATGCCAGAAAGACTGCCTAGGATCTCTAGATAGACTGACTGCTGAAAGGATTTTTCAAACAAAGCTTATCTGTGAGACTAAAATAAGTACCTTCCTCTTCAAGTACACAGACACAAATCACCAGTCTAGGGTTCAAGAAAAATCAGGGAAACCTGACATCACCACAGTGACGAAATAAAATTCCAATGACTAACCCTAAAGAAATTGAGACATATGACTTGTCTAACAAATAATTCAAAATAATTGCTTGAAGGAAGCTCAGAAAACTTTAAGAAAAGTAAAACAATAAATTACCTGAATGAGAAATTTAAGAGTAATTGAAACAATTTTAAAAATCAAACAAATTCTGGACACGCAAAGGACAATGAATGAAGTGAAAAAAAAAATACAACAGAAAGCATCAACAGCAGAATCAACAAAGCAGAAGAAATAATCTGTGAACTCAAAGAGATTATTTAAAATATGCAGTGAGAGGAGAAAAATGGAAAGGAATGGAGAGAGTTTATAGGATATGTGGACAACTCAAGAAGAAGAAGATGCCAAATAAGAAAACTTATTTAGAGAAATAACAGCAGAAAACTTTCTAAATTTGGAGAAATATATAAATAGGTACAAAAATGTCAAAGGTGTCCAGTCAGATTCACTTCAAATAATACTACTACAAGATATATTAGAATCAAATTGTCAAAAAACAAAGAAAAGGAGAGCATACTAAAAAGCATCACGAGAACAGAATTTTAAAACACATGAGAATTTCAATATCGCTAGCAGCTAATTTCTCAGCAGAAAATTTACAAGCCAAGAGAGAGAATTATATATTCAATTGCTGAAGGGAAAAAATCTGCCAACTAAGAATACTGTATCTAGAAAAGCTGTCCTTCTGAAACAAAACAGAAAAAAATACTTTCCCATCAAAGAAAAACTGAGGGAGTTCATCACCATCAGACCTACATTAAAAGAAATGATAGTCCTTTAAGCTTAGAGAGAAAGATACTAAGGAGTAACAAGAAAATACATATAGAAGTATAAAATACATCAGTAAATGTAGGTGCACAAATTAAGAATGTTCTAATACTGTAATGTGATATGAAAATCACATCTCTTTAATATGATTGTTAAAAGACAAAAACAGCTATAATAATTTGCTAAAACTTTATGCAAGATAAAAAATGGGGTATAGAATAAAAAGCGAAGTTTCTCTTTTTTTGCAGTGAAATTTAAGTTTTAGTCATCACAAAATAATCTGTTACAACTCTTAAAAATTTTTATAAGCCACATGGCAACCACAAAGTAAACCTACAGTAGATAAACAAAGAATAAAAAGTAAGGAATCAATGCATATCATCACCAAAAATTACTTAACCACAAAGGAATACAACCAAGGCAGGAAAAAAGAAACAAAGAATCTACAAACAAGGCACAGTGGCACATGCCTGTAATCCCAACAGCTCAGGAGGCTGAGGTAGGAGGATTACAAATTCAAGGACCCTGTCTCAAAATTTAAAAATAAAAAAAAATGGATTGGGAATATGGCTGTGTTTAAGCACCCTGATTTCAATCCCTGGCACCAAAAGAAAAGAATTTACAAAACAACTAAAAAACAATTAACAAATGTCAGTAGTAAGTCCTTATCAATATTTACTTGAATGTAAATATCTCTATAATCAGAAGACCACGTGGTTGAGTGGACTAAAATACACACACACACACACACACACACACACATACACATGATCCAAAGCAATACTGCCTAACAGAGACTCCCTTCACCTCCAAGGACACACATAAACTAAAAGGAAAATGATGTGAAAAGATATTCCACGCAGTTTAAAACCAAAAGAGAGCAGGGATAGTTTTATCAGATAAAATAGATGTTACATCAAAATTGTTTTAAAAAAAAACGAAGATCATTATATAATGATAAAGGGTCAATTCAGTAAGAGAAAATAACAATTCCAAATAAATATCTACACAATACTGGAGTACCTAAATAGATACAGCAAATATTAATACATATGAAGGGATAGACTCCAATAAAATCATGGTTAAGGACTATAATACCCCACTTTCAGCAATAGGCTTCATTCAGACAGAAAATCAATAAGGAAACACTGGATTTGAACTACCCTCTAGACCAAATGAACCTGCAAAAAATATACAAAGCATTCCATTCAACAGCTGCAGAATACACATTCTTCTTAGGCTTCTATGGAACATACTTCAGGGTAAAGTATAACATAGGCAACAACATTTTCTTAACAAATTTAAGAAGGTTAAGTATCTTCTCTGACCACAATTGTATAAAATTTGAAATCAATAACAGGAAGAATTTTTTTAAAAATTCAAAAATATGTGTAAACAAAACAATCCTGAACAACCACTGGATCACTGTAGAAATTAAAAGAGAAATTTGAAAATATCTTGAGAAACAAAAATAAAACATACCAACACTTATAGGATGTAGCAAAAGCATTTCTAAATGCATACATTGCACCTCAAGGAACCAGATAAACAAAAATAAATTAAGCACAATATTAATATAAGGGAGGGAATAGTAAAACATAAGAGCAGAAATAAATTAGAGAATAGAAACATAATAGAAAAAAATCAATGAAGAACTGTTTTTGTGAAAAGATAAAATCAATTATCCCTTTCTTAGATTAATAAAAAAGAGACTACTCAAATAAAATGAAAAAAGAAAGAGACATTACAACTAATACAACAAAAATACAATAATAAATATATGAACAATTGTAGACCAACAAAATGGGTAATCTAGTGGAAATGGATAAATTCCTGCACACATAAACCTACCAAAATTTAATAAGAATAAGTGTTAGTCAGTAATAAAAAAGATTTAATCAGTAATAAAAATGTCTTAATAAAGAAAAACCCATACATGATTGCTTTACTGCTTTATTACACCAAGTATTTAAATAAGTAATATCAATATGTCTGAAATTCTTCCCAAAAAGTGAAGAGGAAAAAAGACTTTCAAACTAATTTCAGGACAACAGCATTACCCTGATGACAAACCAAGATCACAATACAACAAAAGAAAAAAATCCTTGTAGGCCAATATCTTGGGTGAACATAGATGCAAAAGTCTTCACTAAAATAGTAGCAAACCAAATTCAACAGCATATTAAAAAATCATTTACCAGGATCAAATGGGATTTATCCCAAGGATGCCAGGATGGTTTCATATATGAAAATATATAATCATAACATACGATATTAAAAGAACAAAAGGCAAAATTCATACGATCATTTCAATAGATATATAAAAAGCATTTGACAAAATTCAACATCCTTTCATGATAAAAATTCTCAACTAGGAGTGGAAGAAATATACCTCAATACAATGTGGGCTATATATGACAACTCACAGCTAACATCATTCTGAATGGGGAAAAGTTGAAAATTTTTCCTCTAAGATTAAAAACAAGGCAAGGATGCTCACTATTGCCACTTCTAATAAATATAGTAAATATAGTATTGGAAGTCCTAGACAAAGCAATTAGGCAAGAGAAACAAATAAAAGACATGAAAATTGGAAAGAAAGGAAATTAATTATTTCTGCATACAGATGCCATGATCTTATAAATAGAGAACTGCAAAGATGAACTCTTACACACTATTGGTGGTAATGTAAATTAATAGAGTCATTATGAAAAACAGTATGGACATTCCTCAAAAAAACTAAAAATTGATGTTTTATTTGATTCAGCTATATTCAAAGAAAATGAAATCAGCATGCCAAACAGATAGCTACACTCTCATGTTTATTGCAGTGCTATTCACAATAGCTAAGATATGGAATCAACCTGGGTGCCTACTTGATGGATGAATAGGAAAAGAAAATGTGGCATACCTAGGCAATGGAATACTATTCAGTCAGGAAGAAAAATGAAATTCTGTCATTTGTAGCAAGATTCATGGAACTGGAGGACAAATAAGTGAAGTCAAACACAGAAAAAATACTGCATGTTGTCTCTAATATGCAGAAGCTTAAAATAGTCAATCTGATTGTACAATTAGAGGCTGAGAAAGGTGAGTAGTAAGGATAAATGAAGATTGGAAATGGGTACCAAAACACAGTTACAAGGAATAAATCATAGTGTTCCACAGCATAGTGGGGTGGGATAACTATAATTCACAATAATTTAATACATATTTTATGAAGCTCTAGAGGAGAAGATTTCAAAGTCTCTAAACATAAAAACATGATAAGGAGAGGGAATACTAATTACCCTGATTTGGTCAGTGCATATTGGATGCATGTGTTGCAACTCTAAAGGCTAAGTGGGAGGATCACAAGTTCGAAGCCAGACCTGGCAAGTTAGTGTGACCTTGTCTCAAAATAAAAAATAAAAATGGCTGGGATATAACTCAGTGGTAGAGCACCCATGGGTTCAATCCCCAACATTGAAAAAAATCAGTTTACCCCATTAACATACAATTCTGTTAATCAAAATTTTTAAAACTTTTTAAAATCTAAAATCATATGCACAAATTTGAAAAATAGAAAGAAAAAAATAAAAAACTACCAAAACCTCTTAGAAGTAACCAACAGATTTAGAAAAGCTTAAGAATGGAAAATAAAAAACAACAACAACAAAAAAACAAGTAGTGCTGGGTATGGTGGACCATGCTTGTAATTCTAACAACCTGGGAGTTTGAAGCAGGATGATTCCAAGTTCAAGGCCAAACTCAGCAACTTAGCAAGATTCTGTCTCAAAATAAAAAAGTACTGGGAATGTAACTCAGTGGTAAAGATCTGAATGCTAAAATCTGTAAAATATTGATGAAAAAACTTGAAGACACAAACAGAAAAAATATTTCATCTTCATGAATTGGAACAATTAATATTCTTAAAATTAAAATTCTTACTACCCAAAGTGATCTATAGTTTCAATGCAATCCTTATCAAAATTCCAATGACAATTACATAAAAATATTTTTAAAATCCTAATATTCATTTGAAACCACAACAGATCCACAATAGCCAAAACAATCTTGACCATAAAGAACAAAATCTGAGGTATCATACTGCACTATATTCAAAATATACTACCCATAGTAACCAAAACAGCATGGTACTGTCATAAAAACAGACACATAGGTCAAATGGAATAGAATAGAGAGCAGAGATGTAAATCCAAGTCTTTATAGAGAGTTGATTCTCAACAAAGTTGCCAAGAGCATACAAAGCGGAAATGACAGTCCTTCAAAAAATGATGTTGGGATTCTGCAGTTTCCCTGACGGAGAGAGACCATCTTCGGCTGCCTGGGTCCTCGGAGCTGAGCTCAGGTCTTCCGGCAGGGCCGCGGAGCTGAGACTCCTGGTGAGATCTGGCCTGGAGCAGAGACAGCGCCAGCTCCAGCAGGGAGTTTGGGCCCTTCAGAACTCATAAATGAATTCAGCAAAGTAGCAGGATATAAAATTAATGCTCATAAATCTAATGCATTTTTATTCATAAGTGATGCATCCTCTGAGAGAGAAATCAGGAAAACTACCCCATTCACAATAACCTCAAAAAAATAAAATAAAATACTTGGGAATTGATCTAACAAAAGAAGTGAAAGACCTCTACAATGAGAACTACAGAACACTAAAGAAAGAAGTGAAAGAGAATCCGAGAAGATGGAAAGATATCCCATGTTCTTGGATAGGCAGAATTAATATTGTCAAAATGGCCATACTTCCAAAAGTGCTATACAAATTTAATACAATTCCAATTAAAATCCCAATGACGGACCTCATAGAAATAGAGCAAACAATCATGAAATTCATTTGGAGGAATAAGAGACCCAGAATACCTAAAGCAGTCCTTAGCAAAAAGAGCGAAGCAGGGGGTATCCCAATACCAGACCTTCAACTATACTACAGAGCAATAGTAACAAAAACAGCATGGTATTGGCACCAAAATAGACAGGTAGATCAATGGTCCACAATAGAGGACACAGAGACAAATCCACATAAATACAGGTATCTCATACTTGAAAAAGGAGCCAAAAACGTACAATGGAGAAAAGACAGCCTCTTCAACAAATGGTGCTGGGAAAATTGGAAATCCATATGCAGCAAAATGAAACTAAACCCATATCTCTCACTCTGTACAAAACTCAATTCAAAATGGATCAAGGACCTAGAAATTAGACCAGAGACCCTGCACCTAATAGAAGAGAAAATAGGTCCAAATCTTCATCACATTGGCCTAGGACCAGATTTCCTTAACATGACTCCCAAAGCGCAAGAAATAAAAGCAGAAATCAATGATTGGGATAGAGTCAAACTAAAAAGCTTTTTCTCAGCAAAGGAAACAATCAGCAATGTGAAGAGAGAGCCTTCAGAGTGGGAGAAAATCTTTGCCACACACACTTCAGATAGAGCACTAATCTCCAGAATCTACCAAGTACTCAAAAATCTTTACACCAAGAACACCAATAACCCAATCAATAAATGGGCCAAGGAAATGAACAGACACTTTACAGAGGAAGATCTACAAGCAATCAACAGATTTATGAAAAAATGTTCAACATCCCTTGTTATAAGAGAAATGAAAATCAAAACCACCTCAAGATTTCATCTTACCCCAACTAGAATGTCTTTTATCAAGAATACAGACAACAACAGGTGTTGGTGAGGATGTGGAGAAAAGGGTACACTCATTCATTGCTGGTGGGAGTGCAAGTTGGTGCAGCCACTCTGGAAAGCAGTGTGAAGATTCCTTAGAAAACTTGGAATGGATCCACCATTTGACCCAGCTATCCCACTCCTTGGCCTTTACCCAAAGGACTTAAAATCAGATTACTACAGTGATGCAGCTACATCAATGTTCATAGCTGCTCAATTCACAATAGCTAGATTGTGGAACCAACCTAGATGTCCTTCAATAGATGAATGGATAAAGAAACTGTGGCATATATATGCAATGGAATATTACTCAGCCATAAAGAAGAATAAAATTATGGCATTTGTAGGTAAATGGATGATGTTGGAGACTATTATGCTACATGAGATTAGCCAATCCCAAAAATCCAAAGGCCGTATGGTCTCTCTGATAAATGAATGATGATGCACAATGTGGCGGGAGGGAACGGTGGTAAGAATGGAAGAATGATTAGGTAGCATAGAGGGAAGGGAGGGGTGGGGTTGGGGTTGGGGGGTAAGAATAATAACAGAATGTGTGACAGACACCATTGCCCTGTGTACATGTATGAATGCACAGATGGTGTGACTCTACTTTGTGTACAAACAGAGAAACAATTGCTGTACTCCATTTGTGTTCAATGAATCAAAATTAAATTAAAAAAAAGAAGTTTGTACAAAACTTATTGAGAGTAGGGCTAAAGTCCAGAATCTTGGAAGAGTGAGCTAATGGGTTGTTGTTGAACCCAGGATGTCAAGCCAGTCTGTGAAACACAGGAAAAAGTCATCTATAAGACAGTGTGAACTCTATTGTTGTTCCTAATGTGTCGAATAAATGCACCAAACCTGAAAAAAAAATGATGTTGGTCCATCAGATAGAATAAAATTGCACTGTTAACTCACATCATATACAAAATTAAATTCCAAAAACTCTTAAAATGGATTAAACACTTAAATTTAATGGCTAAAACTGTCAAACTACTAAAAGAAAATATCCTTGACATTGGTCTAGGCATTGATTTTTTGGATATGAGCACAGAAGCACAGGCAAAGAAACAAAAATAGAAAGGTAGGATGACATCAAACCAAAAAGCTTCAGCACAGCAGAGGAAATAATCATCAAAGTGAGGAGCCAACCTATAGAATGAGAGAAAATATTTGCAAACCATACATCTCATAAGGGATTAATATAAGGAACCCAAACACCTCAATAGCAACAAAGCAAATAACTGGATTTAAAAATGGGCAAAAGACCTTAACAGACATTTCTCAAAAGAAGGCATACAGGTGGACAACAGTTGCATGAAAAAATTCTCAAAATCACTAGTCATCACAGAAATGCAAATTAAAACCACAATGAGATATCAACTGCCATCTATTAGAATGACTATTATATAAAAGACAATAGAGTTGGGCTCATGGTGCATGCCTGTAATCCCAGTTACTTGGGAGACTGAGAGGGATTGCAAGTTCAAGACCAGCCTCAGCAACTTACAAAGACCTGTCTCAAAATTAAAAAAAGAAGGGCAGGGGATGTGGGTCAATGGTAAAGCACCCTGGGTTCAGTCCACAGTACTGGGTGGAAAACAAGACAATAGGTAAGTGTTGTAAAGAATGTAGAGAAAATGTAATGCTTGAACATTGTTTGGGTAGGGATGAAAATTGGTACAGCCAGGATGGTAAACAGTACGGAGGTACCTCCAAAAACCAAAAAATATTGCACAATATGGTGACTATAGATTATAATAATTTACTGCGTATTTCAAAAACCTAGAAGAAAGGATTTTGAATTTAATTTTTTTACCATAAAGAAATGATAAACTTTTGAGGAGATAAATGTTTAACCTGATTTAAATATTATATATTCATGTATTAAATATTACATGGTAATCCATTAATATGTAGAACTTTCATGTTTTATGTACCAGTTAAAAATGAATTTTAAAAATATGAACATTTGGGGCTGTGGATATAGCTCATTTGTTAGAATGCTTGTCTTTCAAGCACAAGGCCCTGGGTTCAATCCCCAGCACTGCAAAAAAAAAATGAACATTTTTTAAATTAAAAAATACGATTACAATATGATCCAGCAATTCCACTACTTGATGTACATCCCAAACAAATTAAATCAGTATGTTAAAGATATATCCACATTCCCATGCTTATTCCAAAATTATTCCTGCTAGTGTCCATCAACACATGAATGGATTAACAAAATGCATCAGTACACAATGAAATACTATTCGGTCATCAATAAAAGGAAATCTTGCCATTTTCAACATGAAAGGACCTGGAGGACATTAAAGTGAAATAAGCCAAGCATAGGAAAACAAGTGCCAGATGATTTCACTCATATGTTGAGTCTCAAATTGTTAATATCATAGAAGGAGAGAGTGGAATGGTGGTTACCAAAGTTTTTGGGAAAAAGGCTGGGAACATGTTTGTTAAAGCATACAAATTTCAGTAAGATAGGAGTAATAGATTAAAGAGATTTATTGTACAAGATAGTGACTACACTTAATAATGGAATATTTAATTCTTGAGAAATGGTAGGAGAATAGATTTGAAATGTTCTCACCATAAAAATGGTGACTGTGAGGTAATATATATATTAATTAGCTAGATTCAGACATTCCACAATGTGTTTAGGTGTATAGACCCACATGTTTCGAAGCATCATGTAATACACAATAAATATGTACAATTATCTGTCAATTAAAAAACTAAAAATAAAAAGATTTTCTAACAACCCATATGTGCATTCTTGAAATGAGTTCTTCTAGGTCATGGAATATTATTTTTCCATGCACTGCTATATTCATTTGAGTATCATATTATTTAAAATGTTAAATCCATATTCATAAGTGAGATTTTTTTGGGATTTTTCCTTTTGGTTCTGTCTTTGTCAAATATGATTTTCAGAGTTAGGTTAGTTTTATTTTAAAAATTGGGGAGTATCCCTTATTTCTTGAACAACTATAATCTTTATTTTTAATTTATTTAATTTTGATCCATTGAACACAAATGGAGGACAGCTATTGTTTCTCTGGTTGTACACAAAGTAGAGTCACACCATCTGTGCATTCATACATGTACACAGGGCAATGATGTCTGTTATGAACAGCTATAATCTTAGAAATTATCTCTTCAAAGTTAGAAGAAATCAACCTATGGAATTCAATGAAGTGTTATTTCTGTTTGGTTTGGTTTGTGTTGGAGGAACTGATAGTCATTTCACAACTTTTCCATAGTTATTAGTCTACTTTTCTCAGGTAATTTTCTGTAATTTTCTCAGGGTTTTGATCTTATAATATTTTCCTTCTTTGTCCTCTTCCTCTTTTTAAATTGGTCTGTACTATATCTGAGAGGAAGTTAAATATGATGATTTAGAACACAGGCTCTAAATTCAATCTACCTAGGTTTGAATTCTTTACCTGAGAAAATTACATAAATTCTCAGTATATTCATTTGTAAAATAAAACCTACTTCAAGAGCTATTTCACTAGATTGTTGCATGGATGAAAATAGTTAATATATATAAAAGTGAAAACCAGAATGGTGTCTATAATATATTTAGCCCTCAATTATTAAGCTTTTATGTATGTAAGCTTCCAAGGACTGGCAGTACAGCAAACTGGGAAGTACAAACCATGGAAATTCATTCCTTCACAGTTTTCAGGGCCAGAAGTCTAAAAATCAAAAAATCTGCAGGGCCATGCTCCCTGGAAAAGCCAGGGAAGGAGAATCCTTTGTCTTTGCATCCCCTGGGCGCTCCTTGGATTTTCTTGGTGTGTGTCAGGATAACTACAATTTCTACCTTCATCTTCACATGGCTTTTATTCCTACGTCTCTCTGTATATTTTGTGTGTACCCTGTATTTGAAGTACATGGTTTTTGTATTTAGGATCCATCCTTATTCACTAGACCTTACTTTAACTTAATTGTATCTGCAAGGACACAATTTTCAATAGGTCATATTTTGAGGTTTAGGATGAATATGAATTTTTGGGGAGGATACCATTCAACCCATTATATCATATTACATTTCTAATGTTGTGCTTCCTTTATTTTTTTCCACTTATACTCTTGGTTACTTTTGCCAGGGATTTGTAACTCATTGATCATTGTGAAAACTGGCTCTTATATTTACTTAGAAGTTTTTCTGGGTTTTTATTTTCTGTTTCATTTCTTCTTTGACCTATAGTAATTGCTTAATTATTCTTTCTTAATTTCCTTTATGTTTCCTCTTCTACCTTTGTGATTTATTTTTCTCCTTTCTTGCTTGACAAAAATCACATGGATTTGCATTTGAATAAAGCACTAAATGTATTCCTTAAATTTTTACTGTTTCATTCATCATTCTTGTTTAAATAGTACATAGTTGAAGTTTTGATTTTTATCTTTGACCCAAAAATTATTTAGTAATTTTTTTTTAATTTTTGCATGGTTCAGTTCTTTATTTTATGTATTGTTTTAGTTGTTGATGGACTTTTATTTTATTTATTTTTATGTGGTGCTGAGGATCAAGCCCAGTGCCTCACACATGCTAGGCAAGCATTCCACCACTGAGCTACAACCCCAGCACTTACCTATGTTTTTTAATGTGTAGGTTCAATGAGTTATGATCAGAAACTATGAGATTATAGCCCAAATTACTGGTTTTGTAATATGTTGTTTCCATTGTGGTCTTAAATACGAAAGCAGTTTTGAATGTTTCATGAACATTTGGTAAAAATGTGTGTTCCATGTAGGGTACAAAGTCATGCATATAGATATAAGTAGAGAGTTAAATTTATCAATTATATTATTCAGTTTATCTATTCTCTTTTTTGTCTATTTGATCTGTCAGACTAAGACAGTTATAATGCTGGGGCTGCTACTTGCCAACTCAACATCCAGCCTTATCTTTTCTTCTTAGTAACAGAGGCCTGCCTGGTTTTTCCGTGGGCATGTTGCCACCCAAAATAAAAGACTACATTTTCCAGCCTCCCTCGCAGCTACCATCTGACTAAGTTCTGGCTACTGTGATATGTGTGTGTGTGTGACAGGGGCAGCTCCTCCTCTTAGTTCTTCCTACACAGAATGTAGACAGATAGCTAGAGTTCAGAAAGCCATTTTGGACTATAAAGCAGCACAGATGCTCTTATAATTACAATGGAGTTACATTCAGATAAACCCATTATAAACTGAAAATATCGTAAGTCGAAGATAAATTTAACACACTTAACCTACTGAACATCAACATGGTAGCTTAGCAACCCAATGTGCTGTAGAGTGTAAGTTGTTTCCCTTCATGATCACATGACTGACAGGGAACTGTGGCTCACTGTCACTGCCCAACATTGCCAGAGTAACGTACTCTATATGATCAGCCCAAGAAAACTTCAAAATTCAAAATCTGAAGTACCATCCCTACTGAATGTGTGTATAGCTTTCACACCATCATAAAGCTGAAAAATCATAAGTTGAACCATCATCAAGTCAAGAACCATCTGCACACAAATGATGGCAGAACAGAAAGATGTATAGCCTGGAATAACTACATCCAGGTTTATTTTCCATAGGAAGAAATAACCCACTATCCAGTTGAAGCCTCCACTATTTTATGTTTCTCCTTGCATGCACCCAAAACTAATCCTAATTAATACAGGTATGATAATGTTTCCCACCAGGATTATAAGGTTGTCAATTTCTCCTTATAATAGGCTTTGATTTATAAACTGCCATGCTAGATTACTTAGTGTATAAATGTTTATTAAAGATTTTTAGTGTTTGTCAATAAAATGGTTTTTTTCCTAATTAATACGTTGTATCTTGCTTCTTAAAGTTAATTCATCAATTATCATCTTTCTTTTTCCTTGACAATCTTTTTTTTTCTAATTTTTTCTCTTCTAAATTTTACACCAATACAATCTTTTTTTCTGTTCCCACCACTGCACTGAAACCACTTTTGTTAAGTTCCCTTCATTGATAAATTCTAGTGGCCTGTTTTCTTTTTTTTCTTTTTCTTCTTCTTTTTTTTTTTTTTTTTGGTACAGAGGGATTCATGGGCTGTCTGAGCTTTCGACATGGCCCCCGTGCCCCTCCATATGCAGTAGTCCTTTCTCCCCTGGTGGGCAGGGTCCATCACCCTTGCAGGCAAAGTGGCTTACTGGCATGAAGAACCCCAAGTGTCCTGAACCATAGGTAGGCTAAGAGGAAGATTTGCTGAGTCCTGGGAGGCAGCATGCAGCAGTCTAAATCTGCAGGCATGGGAAACACATCCTGACGGTCCTGAGGGTCCTCAGTCTCCAAAGCCTGGAGGAAAGTTGCTACATGATCAGAGCATCAGGTTCTGATGGGGAACTCTCCCCTGCTGAGTTCTCCCAGGCATCTGCCGCACTCAAAGTCTCACTTATCCAAGATAGTCAAATGTCAGTACGCATAGGAATCAACTGGACCATGTAAAGAAAAGGCAACATCCCGAAGTCCCCCATTGAGACCCAGGTTTGGGGATCTGGATAGCCCTGCACTCTGAGTAGTATTCTATTGTGTATATAAAGCATATTTTCTTTATCCATTTATCTGTTGAGGGAACCTAGGTTGATTCCATAGCTTAGCTATTGTGAATTGAGCTGCTATGAACATTGATGTGGCTGTGTCACTGTAGTATACTGATATTAACTCCTTTGGATATATACCTAGGAGTGATATAACCACATCAAATGGTGGTCCCATTCCTAGTTTTCTGAGGAAACTCCATGCTGCCTTCCAGAATGGTTGCACCAATGTGCAGTCCCACCAGCAATGTATGAGTATACCCTTTTCCCCACATCCCCACCAATATTTATTATTTATATTCTTATTCTTACCATTCTGACTGGAGTGAGATGAAATCTCATTATAGTTTCAATTTGCATTTCCACAATTGCTAAATATGTTGAACATTTTTCACATACTTATTGATTATTTGTATTTCCACTGTGAAATGCTTGCTCAGTTCCTTTGCCCATTTATTGTAGATGTCATAGAAGAAACTATTTGCTTTAATGCTGTATATCATTTGCATTGGTTGTTATTATTTGTCTCCCCCTAAATTTGAGGTACTGGAAACCTTCAAGGACACTATAAGTTCACAGGGTAGAAACTTCACCACCTCAGATTCATACTGTTAGATCGGTAGACACACAAACAGTATGAAAAAACAAGGGAACGAATCTCCCCCAAACCAACCAAAACACCTCAATAACAGAAACCATGATGCTACAGTGGAAGAAATGTCAGAGAAAGAATTTAGAAAGTACATAGTTAAAATGATCCAAGAAGTAAAAGATGATATAAGGAGTGAAATTAGAGAGAAAATACAAGAAGTGAACTACCACTTCAATAAGGAAATAGAGATTCTGAAAATGAACCAATCAGAAATCCTCGAAATGAAGGACTCAATAAACCAAATTAAAAATTCAATGAAAAACATCACCAATAGACTAGACCACTTGGAAGACAGAGTTTCAAGCAATGAAGACAAAATATATATCTTGAAAATAAAGTTGACCATGGAGAAAAGATTTTAAGAGAGCATGAACAGAATTTTCAAGAAATTTGGGGTAACATGAATAGTGGCCTGTTTTCCATCTTCATTTATCTTTCTGGAGCATTTTACACTCTTCTTTTTCAACATAGTGTTTTCTTCTGATTTTCTTTCAGAAATCCAGAGCCATATTTCTGACTACCTAGTTGAATGTTCCACAGCAATATCAGAACTGAATTGATCTTGTTCCCCCATTATACAAGTTTCCTTCAGTATTCTTCACTTTAGTTAATTTTGACACAAACTTGATATCACTCTTCATTATTTTTTCTACTTCACTCAATATTTCCAACTAGCTACCAAATCTTTTCAATCCTGCCTTAAAAAAATCTCTTCAATGATATCATAGATAATGCTTAGTTGAGGCCCTCACTAACTTTTGTTTACACTACTCCAACAGTTTCTATTTCCGTGCCTCTAGTCTCACCCTCATCCTCCATAAAGCTACCAATCTCATTCTCAAAAGAAAAAACACACACACATTTTATTGCATATCCACTTGGCTTTAAAAAAACAAAAAACCTCTGTTGATTCTCTATCAAGTTCCTTAATATGGTATACAAATTCCTTGACAATCTGACACACTCCTCCTACTTCATCTCCTGCCACACCTTCCTCATAAATTTCCTATGTTCCAGGTGTAATAGACTTCTCATACCACTAGAAAATATGTTTTCCATAAATCCTTTTCATGGCTCTGTAATTGGACATATGCTTCCTCTGAATAGAATATTGACCCTATATTCCTTTTCTGGCACATTCTTCAAGTTCCAGTTAAAATGTCACCTCATGTGTGAAACCTTCCTTGACTCTCAGAGACAGTGTTAGGAATTACTCTTGCTCTTTAGACTAGCAATACTTTGCCCACATTACTGCCATAGCACTAAACATGTTGCAGCAAACTTTTGCAATTCCTTATCCCTACTATGAGCTTCTTGAAACCAGGAGCTATCTGATTTGGACTAGAACTTAGCACAGTTTCCAGCTCAAAAAAAGGACCAATATCCAAGGTCAGATTGAAGAAGTTATTCCTGGTCCTCAAAACACCAAGCCTCTCCCAGATCATTATTGCCTAAAAGTCTTCCTCTCTACTTTTGGCTTAAGGCACTCACCATTGTTAAAATACATTCCTAGAATGGGCCAAAAGGGCTCATAGTCATTTACCAGATGTTTTCCAAAGGAGTATAAAAAAGTGCATTTTCAAAGAAAAAACAATCAGGACTAGGAGCTTATTGTTGAAATGGGGGAAGTATACACCACTCTTTGTTGTGAGAGACTTTGTTTCTCTTTCAATGTAGTCTTGTGCTATCTTGTAGATAAAAATGGAGTAACTCATTACTTTTTCAGTAAACCATTATGATTCTTTTGGTTGAATATATTGCCATGTATTCCTTCCTCTTCTCTCTCCACTGACTAGACTAAAAATTCCACAAGATCAGAGAATTTTGTTTTGTTTACTGATACATATCCCAATCAATATTTATTTGTTGAATGAATGACTGAATAAATGGGAGATAAGGATGGCTAAATCATTTTGCTTTTATAGTTCCCATCCCCCGGTATGTTCAGGGACATTGTAAATCCCTGAATCTGTTATAAAACCTTTCTTATAAAAACACACTTTAATCTTCAAGGCATTTTTCCCATCCCAGAGTCTGTTATTCTATTATTAGAATCACCTAATAGTGGCATCTGTTGGGGACATTAGAAAACAAATGATTACTTTGTACATGCTCTAAATGTCAAATCAAGATGACATTCTCCAACTTTACCCTCCAAGACTATTACTAACTTAAAGGGATGTGCAACTGTCCCTTCACAGGGCATCTTCCTGGGAGTATCTTCCTATACAATATCCTTGTTTTGCTACTCAATGAAGGACTCTCACAGCATGGGGCTGGCCAGTTTTCTGTGATTTCCCAATAGGAATGACTACACCATATTGTTTAATGTGGCTTTAAAGGTACTGATGAAGTTCCTGTTGGGCTACTCTGCTTCTAAGTCTAATGTCAGTACCAAAACAGCCCTTAGGGATACATCTGATAAATTTTCCATCAGTTTCTTGCTCAACAAAAGTGGCTTCAGAAAACATGGCTTCCCTACTGGTGACCAAGTTGAGTCTGAGTACCTCACTACTAGTGTATTCAGTGTATCCTTGATTAAAATAGATCACAGATGATAGGAATAAAACTTCTCGAGATGACAAGTGTACATAGTTTATTGAGACTTTTTATCTGTATATAATGAGAGATGGGTACCAGATTTCTGTAAAGTAGGACACCATAGGAAAATTGAAACTTATATAACAATTATGATGAGCCAGGGGCCATTCTAAGTATTATCTGGACATTAATTCATTTAATCTTTTTTTGCAGTGCTGGGGATTGAACCCAGGGCCTTGTGCTTGTGAGGCAAGCACTCTACCAACTGAGCTCCAAAGACCACACCATAGGAAGTATTATCAAATCCATTTTATAGATTAAAAACCCCTAAGGTATAGAAGTTATGTAACTTGACAATCAACAACAGGGGTAGAGCTAGAATTCAAGATCAAGTAGTTTCACTCCAGATTCCATATGACTCATGATATTTTAAATCTCATGCCAAACAACTAGAGGAAAACAGAGAAAACATTCCAAGATATTGGTATAGACAACAATTTCCAGAAGAGGACTCCAATAACTCATGAAATAATAGATTTGACAAATGTAATAACATCAAATTAAAAAAACTTCTGCACAACAAATGAAACAATCAACAGGACAAAGATCAGCCTAATGAATGTGAGAAAAGTTTTGTCAGCTATTCATCTAACAGAGGATTAATGTGTACAATATATAAAGAACTCAAAAAAGTTAACACTGAAAGAATAAGTAACCCAAACAATAAACAAACAAATAAGTTGACTAGACACTTCTTAAAATAAGTAGTACAAATGATCAATAATTATGTGAAAAATGCTTAATATCTTTAACCATCAGGAAATACAAATCAAAACGACACTAAGATTCCACCTTCATCTTAATCAGAATGGCTATTATCAAGAAAACAAAAAAATAACAAATGCTGAGGATGCAGAAGATAAGGAACCCTTATATATTGTTGGTAGGGATGTAGACTAGTACACCCACTATGGAAATCATTATAGAGGCTTCTTAAGAAAAACTAAAACTAAAAATTGAACTACCATATGATCTAGCTATACCAGACCTGGGTAGGTACTCAAAGGAACCAAAGTCAGGGTACAATAGAGATATCTACATACTGCTTTCAACACTGGCTGGTAATTCCAGTTTCTTTACTTGGTTTGCGGTATCATTCTCAAAATTATTTTTTCCATTCTCCTCAAACCTACAAGACCTCACACCTTGAGCCCACCTTCTCAGCAAATAATCTCATCTCCACTATTACTTCACAGAAAATACTAAAAAGTCAGAAGTAAACTTCCCCAGCATTGTATCATGAGACCCCAACTTATCTGAATCCACACTAATGCTTTTTCTCCTTTTATGTTGCAATGGAAAAGGTGTTCCTCTGCCCTCTAAGGTTAATTTTGCCCCTTTCTTGAGGATCCCACTATATAAACTCCTATCTTTTTCTCACCTTTTATACTGGTTTATGGTTTGGATATGAAGTGTCTCCCAAAAGCTCATATATGAGACAACGGGATAATGTTCTAAGATGAGATGATTAGATTATGAGAGATGTAACCACCAGTTAAATCCACTGGTGGATTAACTCAACAGTAACTGTAGGCAAGTAGGTTGTGGTTGGAGGAATTAGGTCACTGGAGGTGTAACTTTGGGATTTATAATTTGTCCCTTATGAACAGAGCTCTCTCTGCTTCCTAGTGACCATGTCCTGAGCAGCTTTCCTCCTCCATGCCCTTCTGCCGTGATGTTCTGCCTTGCTTCCAGCCCAGAGCTATGGCGTCAGCCATCTATGAATTGAACCTCTGAAACCATGAGCCAAAATAATCCTATTCTCCTTTAAATTGTTCTTGTCAGGTCTTTTGGTCACAGTGATGTAAAGCTGACTAAAACATGGTCCCATGCTATCAGCATTTAAATATCTCAAAGACTATCCCATCTTAAGAAAAAGAAAAAGAAAACCCAAACATCCTTGACTCTACATGCCACACTGGTAGATTTCCACTTCCTTTTTTCTGCTAAATCATTTGAACAAACTGTTTAGGCTGTTTCCATTTCCTTATCTCCATATCACTCCTCAGTCCAAGGCATTCTAACTAAAATCAAGTAATAATTATTCCATCTCTCTAAAATCTTCCCTTGGATGTCTCATTGCCATTTTAATGACCATCATGTCATTAACCACAGTTGTCACTTTTTGTATTCACTTAATGCTGTACTTCTTTGCAGCATGAAATGATGTTGATCACTCCCTCTTGAAGTAATTTCTTTTTTTATTCACCATCCCAACCATTGCTGGAATATCACACTAGTTTCATTGTTACCCTGTCTAGTCCTCTCAGTCTGCTTTCATGAATTTACTTAACTGTGTGATCTTTAAATCTTGGAGGACTCCATAGCTCAGTCCTCTTCTTCTATTTATACTTTTTTACTAGGTGATATTATTCTATCACATGGCTTTAAATAACATCTGTATGCTGACAATTTCCAAATATTGTCACTGATCTTGACCTCTCTTCATATGACTGACTCTCCAACATCTTCCCTTGGATATCTCACATGCATCTTAAATTCTCCATATCCTCAAATGAACTCATACCATGCCCATCAATTATGCACATCTATCATTTCCCCACTTCAGTGAAATTGTATCATCATTCACCTACTTGTTCAAACCAGAAACTAGAAAGTCATCTTTGACACATCTCTCTGCCCTAGCCACCACAATCCAACACTAAATTTTGCTAATTATATTTCTCAACTACCTCACAATTCAGCCATCTTCTGTACACTTCAAGGGTTACTATCTTATTTGAGGCCACCATTACCACTTCTTATATTATTTCAGTACCCCTTAGTTAGTGTCTCTGCTTCCCCTCCAATTTATTCTTCAATAAACCCACTTTCATTAATGTACAGGATGAAATGAAAAATTCATAAGGGAATAGAGGACTTGAACAACACTATAAGCCAACTAGATGTTACAGATATGCAGGAAGATCTCAGAGATATTGCAGGTTCAGTTTCATACCACTGTATTGAAGGGAAAATCACAATGAAGCAAGTCACATTAATTTTTTGTTTCCCAATGCACATCAAAGTGATTTCTTCTCAAGAAACCATTTTCTTTGTTCATCTATAAAAATCAACTCCTCATCTATCAAATTTTGATAATGAGATTGCAGCAAAAAGTCACATTGTGAGGCACCACTACTATTTCTAATTCTGTTTCCACCACATCTGCAGGTACTTCCTCCACTGAAGTCTAGAACTAATCATTCATGAAAGTTGGAATGAACTTCTTCCAAACTTCTATTAACACATCTTTATGGGGTACCACATACTGTTTTGATACATGTATACATTGTGTAATATTCAACTTAGGGTAAACATATCTATCTCCCCAAACATTTTTTTTTCATTTTTTATGGGAAGCAACATTCAAAATCTGTCTTCTAATTTTTTATAAAAATAGGTACAGTACATTATCATTAACTTCACTGTACTGTGCAATCAAACACAAACATCAATAAGGCTATTTCTTTAATCAAAAAAAATTCATCAAAGAATAAATCACAAGAAAAAACTGAAACATGTTTCGGAAATAATGAAAATGAAAATGAAACCTACCAATTTTATGTAGTACAAAATGAGCAAAAGCACAAAGGATATTTATGTTGAGAACACATGCATTAGAAAGGAGTCAAACCAATAGCCTGACTTACATTTAATAAACTAGAAAAAGAACAAACTAAAACTAAAACTAGTAGAAAAAAGCAAATAATAAACACTGAAGAAGAGATAAGTAAAAAAGATATAAGAAAAAATTATAGAAAATCAATGAAACAAAAGTTAATTCTTTGAAAGTATCAACAAAATTAACAAAATTAAGCTAGATCAACTAAGAAAAAATAAGATTTAAATTACTGAAATCAGAAATTAAACAGGGGACATGACTGCCAAACTTAAAAAAATAAAAAGAATTATAAAAGAAAATAACGAATAATTATAGACCAAGAAATTAGATGACCTAGATGAAATTCAAAAAAGTCTTAAAAACATGTAAACTATTAAAACTGACACAAGGGCCAGGTGCTGTGTCGCACACATGTAATCCCAGAGACTTGGGAGACTGAGACAGGAGGATTATAAGTTCCAGGCCAGCCTCAGCAACTTAGCAAGGCCCTAAGCAACTTAGCAAGACCCTGTTTTTAAATAAAAAATAAAATGTACTAGGGATATAACTCAATGTTTAAGAGCCCCTGGGTTAAATCCTCTGTACCAAAACAACAGCAAAAATTGACACAAGGAGAAATGTAAATTCTGAACATACTTATAACATGTAAAATGCTTGATCTAATAAAAACACTTTACACACTTAAATGCAGGGATTGAACCTAGGGGCACTTTACCACTAAGCTGCATTTCCAGCCCTTTTCATTGTTTATGTTGAGATGGGATCTCTCTAAATTTCTTAGGGCCTTCCTTGTTAAATTGCTGAGGGTAGTCTTGCACTTGTGATCCTCCTGTTTCAGCCAAGTCACTGGGACTACAGGCAGGCACCATCATGCTAGCTTCACTGCTGAATTCTATCAAACATTTAAAGAAGAATTAACACTAATCCTTGTAAAACACTTCAAAACATTAGAATGAAAGGAAGCACTTCCCAACTATTCCAATGAGGCTGGTACTCTGATACTAATGCCAGACCAAAACATCATAAAACACAAAACTAAAGACCAATATCCCTTATGAATATAAATGCAAAAATGCCTCCCAAAATACTAGTTAGCCAAATCTAGTAGCATATTAAAAACATACATAATGAGTAAATGGAATTTATCACAGGAACATAACATTGGTTTAACATAAAAGGTAATTGCATCAACTACATCAATGGCAAACATAATAGAATGAAGGAAAAACCATGTGATCATCTCAACTGATGCAAGAAAAACAGGACTTGACCCTTTTATGATACACTCTTATGATAAAAATACTCAACAACCTGGGAATATGAAGGAACTTCTTCACCCTGATAAAGGCCATTTATGAAAAGTCCACTGGTAACATAAAACTCAATAGTCAAAACCTGAGATTTCTTTTCCCTCTAATATCAAGAACAAGATGATGCCTACATTTTCACTTCTACATAACACTGTATTGGAAATTCTAACCAGTAGAGAATAAAGAGAGTAACCAGCAGATGAAGAGAGTAATATAAATAAAAGTCAGAAGAAAAAGGAAAGGAAGAAGTAAAATGTTCTCTATTATAGATGTCAAGATTTTATATATAGAAAATACTTCAAAATCCAGAAAACAGCTGGGTACAGTGGCACATGCCTTTAATTCCAGTGGCTTGGGAGACTGAGTCAGAAGGGTTGCAAGTTCAAGGCCAGCCTCTGCAACTTGGCAAGATTCTAAGCAACTTAGTGAGACCCTGTCTCAAAATAAAGAAATAAAATAAGCACTGGATATATGGCTCAGTGATTAAGAGCCCTTGGGTTCAATCCCTGGTGCAAAAAATAAAGTTCCACAAAACAAATTTAGAGCTAATGGAAAAATTTGACAAAAGTTCCAGCATACAAGATCAACACACAAAAATCAGTTATGTTTCTATACCCTAGGAATGAATAATCCAAAAAGAAAATGAAGAAAGCAATTATTATGTAATATCAAAAAAAGAACTAAATATTTAGAAATAAATTTAACCAAAGTGATACAAGACTCATACTGAAAACTACAAAACTCTGCTGAAAATAATCAAAGAATAGCTGAATAAAGGAAAAGATCCAATGTCATGAATTGAAATACAATATTTTACAATACAAATACTTCTCAATGCTACATACAGATTCAATGCAATCACTATCAAAATTTTAATGGCCTTTTCAAGGAAATGGAAATCCTGATCTTCAAATGATATGGAATTTGTGGTCCCCAAATAGGCAAAACAACCTTGAAAAAAGCAACCAATGTTGGAAGATTCAGTTCCCAACTTCAAAACTTAATACAAAGTTATAGTAATCAAAACAGTATGATACTGGCATAAGGCTGGGAACATAGAGCCGTGGAATAGAATTGAGAGTACAGAAATAAATGCATATGTCTATGGTCAATTGATTTTTGACAAGGTGCCAAGGTCATTCAATGGAGAAATAATAGTCTCTTCAACAAGTAAGTCTGGGACAGCTAGATATGAACATGCAGAATGAAATTGGAACCCTATCTCATACCATAAATAAAAATTAACTCAAAACCAATCAAAGGCCTAAATATAGAAACTTAACCCATAAAAGATGTAGAAGAAAATGTATGGGTAAATATTCATGACCTTGAAGTATACTATGATTTCTTAAAACTGACCTCAAAAGCACATGCAAAAGCAAAACAGATCATTTGGGCTTCATCTAATTTAAATACATTTGTATATCAGAGGATGCTACCAAGAAAGTGAAAGGATAATCTGCAGAATGAGATAAAATATTTGCAAGTCATAAAGATCTAGTATCCAAAACATATAGAGAACATTTCCAATAAAAGTACAATCAACCAAATATTTTAAATAGGCAAAAGACTTGAATAGACATTTCTCCAGAAAATATATACAATGGCTAGCAAACACATGAAAATATGTTCATCAGAGGCTGGGATTGTAGCTCAGTAGTAGAGCACTTGCCTAGCAAGCATGAGGCTCTGGATTCAATCCTTAGTATCAAATCCTCCTCAAGAAAAGATGTTCATTATTACTAATCATTAGGGAAATGCAAATCAAAACCCCCATGAGATACCACTTTATGACTTCATATCCACTAGGATGGCTATAATCTTAAAAAGAAAAAAAGGTTTGACAAGTGTGTAGAGAAATTTGAACACTTGTACATTGCTGATGGGAATGTAAAATGATACAGCTTTTATGGAAAACAGTTTGATAGCTCCTCAAACAGTTAAATATAGAATTACCATATGGTCCAGCAATTCCACTCCTAGAGATATACCCAAAAGAACTGAGAAAAGGTATTAAAATAAAAACTTGCATCCAAAATTCACGGGCACATTATTCATAATAGCCAATGCATGAAAATAACCCACATGCCCATCATCTGATTACATGGATTACAACAAAATGTTGTAAGGCTGGGAGTGTAGCTCCAATCCCCACCACTGCAAAAATAAAACAAAACAAAAATGTCGTCTACCCATACAATGGAATATTATTTCTTGATCAAAAAAGGAGTGAAGTACTGATACATGCTACCACATGGAAGAACCTTGAAAATATTTTATGAAATGAAAAAGAAGCCAGACACAAAAGGCCACATATTGTATGATTCCATTTATATGAAAAATCTACAATCACTAAATCCAAAAAGACAAAAGCATATTAGTTGTTGTCAGTGACTGGAGGAGGGATAAATGAGGAATGTCTAATGCATACAGGATATTTGGGGCTAATGAAAATGTTTTGGAACTAGAAAGAATTGAGACATTATGAATATGCTGAATGCCACTAAATTGTACAGTTTAAGGTAGTTAATTTTATGTTACATGAATCATCAATACAAAAATTTTGGAAGGGAAGAGAAAGGAAATAAGTAATTACTGAGCTACTACTATTTATTAGGCTCTGTGCTAAGCTTATATATTATCTAATTAAATTCACGAAATAACACTGTGTGTCATTATCCCCATTTTAGAGATAAGCAAATCAAGGTTCATATAACCTAATTTCCATACCTAATAAAACATGGAACTGGAATTCCAACTCAGGTCTTTCTGACTCCAAAGCCTACATTCTCTACCACAAACCACTCTCCAGAAACCTCCCATTACCCTTTATATAAGGATTTGTATCATTGATCAAAAATAAAGCACAGTTTCCCAGCTACTCCTTCACCAAAATAAATCCTCCAGAGAAAAATACTCGAATTCAAAGTTCATTTTTGCACCAAGCCCCCTCTGATATAAAAAAAAAAATTCCCACTCTTGAGAAGACATGATAAGCAAAGTTTTGCTGCCCTTCTCCCAGCCTCTGCACATTTTACAAGACCTAACCTGAAACTGAGGTGATTTCAGTGTCCTCTAGAAGTCCTCATCTGCAATCACAGCTGTCTGCTTATGCTTTAACTCATTTTACTAAAGGGGTAGAGCTTTTCTTCCCACAATTGAAAAAATAGGCTGAAAATGAGCTACTCCTGGAAGAGTGAACACACTGGTATAGTGATTAGGGGAAATCATATCATTCAATGAGGACAGATTTTAATAAGCTGGGGATGGGGCCAAATGAGTGAAGACTACACCTGCCCAGATTCCTAAGGTCACACAGAGAGTCAGTCACAGAGCCTCAAGACCAGATCAGAGTCTTTGTCACTATCATTAAACCTCAGGAAAGGCTCTTCTCAGTGGTTCATTGTTCTCTAATTCTGTGACTCTATAATTCCACTTTACAAATTTGCTCAGGTCTAATTCCAATTGCATTTCTATTAAAGATGAGTATAGCAGAGGCCTTATCTAATAGATGAAATATGTTTCTGTTTACACTCCTTTTATTAAGATTAATCGCTACTTAATTTAAGACCTTATGCTTTGATTACAGGGATTCTGTTCTGATGTGGGTTTAAATGTACCTTTGAAAAATTAAACATATTTTCAATTACAGTCATTCATGGTCCCAATTCAGGCAAAACTTTTATTTAAATAAATGATTAGCTTTGGCAAGAATATCATAATTTATGAATGTGCAAAATTTGAATGTGGTAATTGTTGTTCTCTGTGTTGGTCTTTACAAATGACATGTTGCATGGTATTGGGCTAGGAATTATTCAAAGCAAGTGAAATGGATGTATTCCAGGCTCCCCAGAAACATATTTACTAAGGCAGGAGCCTACTCAGGTGATTTCAGCAAATATGCCACACTTCCTTCTGCATTTTCCTTTGCTGAATTTCTGATCAGGATTCTACAACTTACATAAGTGTTGTTTGACTTCCTGGGGCATGGATAGTGCTGAGTGCTAAAACCTACAATTGCACCAAGCCATTTTTTCCACACTTCTCAGTATTTTAAGAATCACCTTTTCTTACATTCCATTCCATTTCCTTTGCCTTTGCTATTGTTGAGTATTTCTTTAACACACGGGTAGTTAGGAGCTGTTTCCTTAAAAACAAAAATCTGCCTTCAAATTGCTCAATTTATTATAGCCTTCATAATGTTGTGATCATTTTGATGCTGGACACATTGTTAAGGAACAAGTGCCCATATAGATGTTACAAGAAATTCGATGTTAAGGCTTTGGTAATTAACAACACGAAGAACAATCTCTCTAAGGCAGAACCTGAAAGAATAAGTCACTTTTTTGGGACAAGTAGGAAATAGAAGAGAGAGAAAGCCAGGTTGGATTCAATCCAGAAATTGGTTATCTGTAAAAACCAGCAACTCTTTCCCTTTGGGGAAATGAAGATCATTAATTTCTTAGTATATTAAAGGCTGGAACTATTCCTTTATAGATCTTTACTATAATCAACATTCCACTCACAGTATGTGCTGAATAAGAGTTAGAGGGTGATAGGGAGGTGGCAATAATGATAACACTGAATTCTACCATCTGTCAAAACTTATAAATTTGTGAGGGCTTATTTCTATGCTGTTCCCTCACAAATATTCCATATTTTCTAAGATTTTGTTTTTAAAACAAGGTCCGGACATGCCATGTGGGAAGAATTAAGTTGAAATATGGTCTTTTAAATGTGATACTACCTTAAATGTCAATAGTTCTAAAGATCTGGTGATTTTCCCACATCTAGGGATCATTTGACCAGGTCTGCAGACATTTTTGGTTATCACAACTGCAGGGAGCAGGAGCAGGAAAATTGCAGCTGGTGAATAGAGGAAAGGAGTGTTGCTAAACATACTACAATGTACAACATAGCACTCATGGCAAGGAATCATCTGGCCTGAAATGTCAATAGTGCGAAGGTTGAGAGACCCTGCTTAATGAGAATGGAAACACACTCTTTATTAAACACACTCATATCATTCTCTTTACATCTATGATTCTACACTAAATTCTGATCTACGTTACCATTTATGAATATGGTCAAGGCTAGAAGAAGAGAAAAAGTGTACCTGAATCACTAAGTTTCAATTCCATTTTGACAGTTAATACTAGTCATAGAATTTGAATAGGCCAAACCATGTGAGTAAACCTACTCTAAAAGAAAGGTAGATCTGGGCTTAAATTATTCAGATTGTTACCTCCAATTTTACTTTGAACCACTTTTGCAGACATGGTATCTGGTTGCAATCTACTCTTGAAGAGGAAGATAGACATATACTCTCAGCTACCAAGTTGAAAACCAGAATATTTCCACATCTAGAGAAAAGATGAGCCATCCAGCCTCAAGGCTAACAAGCAACCCAGGCAAAGCAATAGGAAATCCTCTTGTAGACTTATTCTGGAATTTGTATAGTAATATCTGTTATTTGTATGATGCTTTTAACTTTTGAAAGGGCTTTATATATCCTTGATCTGAACATATTAGAGGACAGGAAGAAGGGTTGAGACATTTTGGTCTTATCCATGATCAACAAAGAAAGCACCAAAATTTAGAAGCACACATAATTCCCATAAGTTAAAGACAATTGCACTGTATATAGAGCCTTCAAAGGAAACAACTCACAAGAATAGGGCTTTCTTTCTCCCTGAGCATTGATTGCTCCTGGTTACATCCTGGGATTGGAGTGGAAGCCTCAGCTGAACGACAAATTGGTCAGAAAGAGATGCCCCCAAAGTCTCCTCTAAAGCCAAAATAGCCTATTCAACCCTCAAGTCAGGTGAGGGATAAGTTTAATTACAACATACATCTCTTTTTTGTATATTAGAGTTTGCTGTGTCACAATAAAACTGCCTTTGAATGGGAGAAAGGCGGAAAGGTTTCAGAGTGAAGTGATTTTTTTTTTCAGCCACTCCTTTGTCCAGTCTTTAGAAACTTTCTCTGAAATATTCAAATAATGTGGAGAGGGAAGCTCCACCCTCAACCTACCCCCCCCCGCCCCCCTCCATCCCAACACACAAACTCATAATCCCCCAAGGTAGTACTTTTGTTTTCTCCAGTGTTCTGTTCCCTTACAAAAGCTTAATACTCTCCAGAATATTAGACCACTTCGTGGCTAGAGGATCTAAGGACAACGGGAAAACTTGTTTTACTTGGTACCCCCAGGGACTTTGCCAGGTTAGTTTGGCAAGGAGAGTTGTTAGGACCCCCACTAAACATAACTAATGCCAGTTTCGGAGGAACAGCAATGGAAATATTCGGTCATTTAGGCGGGGAAGACGATCCTGGCTTTTTTTGAAGCTGTAACCGGGCTGGAAGTGTGTGCTCACGGCCGTTAAGGCAACAACTTGAAGTACAGCTGAGCTTTCCTAGAGCTGGGGATTGTTCTGAGAATGAGCTGGGGAAAATAGAGGTTTCAGGTACCAGCTCGGCGTCCAGAAAAGCAGAGCCTCACATTCCCTTTTTCAGAGAGAGGTAGGTAAGACAGATAAAAGATAAAGCCGAGATTTGGGCTGTGTGCTGGGCCATGAGATGCTGCCAGCTAGCGGACCTAAGAGCCTGCAGGTTGCAGGTAGACGTCTCAAGCTTGTGGTGGCGGTGGGAACATTCAGCCCATTCCTGGAGGGTTCAAGAGGGTCGGCATTCTGAGAGCCAGGGTAGAAGGTGAGAGATGCGGGGTGTAGATGTGCCTCTCACGACAAGAAAGAGCAAAGACCAAAGAGTCGCCCAAGTGTCTAGTGACACCACCCTTCGCCCCCCACACCACTGCCAACGCTAAGTAACTTAGCCCCTCATCCTACAACACCACTATCTCTTACGGCTTCAATCTAGGCTGGGTCGTGGGAGACGACTGTATGGTGAGAGGGTCCCCTATGCAAGAATTAGGTTGCACTGTGACGTTGCATACGCTAGGTTAAACTAACCGGGGTAGGGACAGAAACCAATCACTGAGGACCCCAGGTCTGCCCCTGATGACTCTGGGCCCACGGTTCCACTGTCCCACCAGCTACCTGCCCGCACTCTAATCAGTTCAACTCCCCTTCCCCCAGGATGCCCCGTGGCTGCCAGTGAAGCTGGTCACCCCCAGCCCAGAGCAAGGGTTGAGTTAAGTGGGCAAGAGGTCACTGCCCAAAGCAGGAGGCTCTCAATCCCAGGGGTAAGGTAAAATTCTGCAAGCCAGAAGCCCTTAGGCGCTCCTGTCCCCTCTACCCTCACCGGCGATCAGCCTCCCCTCTCTCCCCTCCCGTCTCTGCCACCACCCAGGGGAGGCGGAGGTCTGGGGAAGCAAACGAACGAAACAGAAAATTCCGTACCGAGGGGGGAGAGATGAGACGGTGGGACGGGGCAGCGGGGGCTGACTTGGGGCTGCGGCTGCAGCTTCCTTCCACCCCTGGCCGCGGAGCTGCAAAGAAGGCAGGAGCTGCTGCCCCTGCAGGCTGCCCCGTCCTCCCTCTTTCCCTCCCCCCTCCTCGCCTCCCCCGCCCCGCCCCACCCGCCTCAGCCCGGAGAGCAAACGAGGCTTCGGCCGGGGGCTGGGGGAGGTGAGAGGTGCTTTTGCCAACCAGGGCTCATCTCTCTCTCTCTCTCTCTCTCTCTCTCTCTCTCTCTCTCTCTCACACACACACACACACACACACACACACACACACACACAAACCACACCGCACATACACATCGCAACCACGACGGGTTCTCCGCAGCTCGCAGCCACCCCAAAGGGGGGGAGAAAGAAAACAGCGGCAGAGGGAAGGGAAGCCAGGGACAAATAGAAAAGGGAAAAAGAGCTCAGGGTTGGACATTTTTGGAGCTAGGGGTGGGGAGGAGAAAGAGAGCGCGCCTCCTTGATTTTCCCCTCCCCACCCCTCTTTGCTTTTCTCTCCCCTTCGCTGTATAGCATTTTCCAGAAGCAGCAGCAGAAGGGGACAGAAACCACTGATCTAGAAAAGGGATTTGAAGGGGTGGCCGGGGCTCCCACCAGCCACTACCTAAGAGCTAGTGCTTGAGTGTGCGTGTAAGAGTGTGAATGCGGTCCTCTCTCTCCTTCTCTTTCTCTCTCCCCCCGCACCCGCTTCACATCACCGTGTCAGCTATCCCTGTCAGTTTCACCGTGTCAGTTTCTTCTCTTGCTTATTGTGTGTGGCTGGCTGCGTGAAGGGAGCGCAAGCATTTGAGGGGGCTCAGGCTGGGTCAGAAAGCCCCAGAAGAAGCGAGCGAGAACAGGGCAGGGGCACGGGTGGAGCAAAGAGTTTTGGGGCGCTGGCGAAGGCAAAAGGTGAGGAGGTCTGGCCAGTCCGGAACTTTGAGAATAACTGAAGAGGGAAAAAGAAAACCAAGGTAGGAACCAGTACTTGTGCCCCTCTCTGCATCCCGCCCCTTTCCCTGTTCTCACCCGCCCGCCCACTCGGCAGCCTCCAGGCCCCCGGCTGTCCCAGGCGGCTGCTGTTTTTGCGCCGCGGAAGACCAGTCCAGCAAGGCTGCCGCCGCACCACGCGCTGTAGTCCACCGATACCAGACTACACAGATCCGAGGAAACCACTTTGGCTGGGGTAAGTTGACAGGCTGCTCGAAGTCGTTGCTTTGATACCCTTGGGGCCATGAGGTGCGGGTTTAGTGAAGGTGCTGGGTTGGTGTAAACTGGGAGGCGCTGGCTGGCTAACTGGCTGTGAGCTCCAGGTGGTGGGGAGCAGAGAGAGGCCAGCAACAGATTGTTTTGGGACATGGGTGAGAGAGATGCAACTGGGGAGAGGGCTTTAAGGATTCTAGGACAAAATGCTTTTGGCAATGATTAAAAGCATCCTTTTCACTGTTACTGTTCTAAACCAGAGCTTTGCCATACCACTGCATGAGATAGTGATTTGCTACATCCTTGGGTAGATATTAAGCTCCCCCCAAACCTGCTCCCAGGCCTCCTAAAAATGGGCAAGGGATGGGTGTAGGAATAAGAATACTTGCTCTTTCAACAATAGCAATCTTGGATCAGAGCTCCCCATTTACCTTCTTTCTGTTTTTGCATCCTTCAAACTTAAGAAAGGGCCAGATTCATTTGCCTAGCTTCCTTAAAGAACTCAGGAAATGCAAATGAGCAGGGGAATCACTGTGCTCCAAAGTGGACAGCTCCCAATCCTTTCCCACAGGCTTTGACTTGGACAAATGATCATGATCATGTCCCACATATACAAGTACGGAACTGAATTCCCAGGTCCTGATCTTTCTTCATGGTTTCTGAAAATGTGACTGGGAGAAGGATTTCCCCCCCCCACCCCCAAAACCAACCTGGTCTCTTTGGGCCGTAGTTATGTTCGTGGTGATAGCCAAGTGTTCAGCAAGGTTATCACTCCCTTATGAAAAGCCTGGTGCTGGGAAACCAGCCCAGAAGACAGGATCTCTGAACTTTACCCAAGTTTATTATATGAGTAGGAGAGACACATACTAATCAATAATACTCCCCTTAGAGACGGCAAGTTAACCATGGCTTCAAATGAGGAATAATTGCTACATTCATATGGCACCCAGACACACTTTCCTATTGTCGTATATTTATCTTCATGGCATTTAGTAAGAATGACATGTTTATATATCAGCATTCATAATTTTCTATTGTTGATTTCTTAGATATTTTGATGATCTACAGATGAACTATGTCGTGTTTCATTTCTCATAAACTCTGAAAAAGCTGAGAATTAAATGATGTTAAATAGGGCCTTTCACCCAGTCTTCAAAATATGCTTATTCTGAATTGAAAGGCATGGTAATACGTTCATATAGTACCAAGTGGATTTCAAAGCAAATGTTTAGGCTGAGATAAAGAAAACACAGGATCCATTTGCAAGGTTGAAAGAAGAACTGAAAGCCACTTGAAATCTACATTTTAGTTCCAGGAAGGTGCTATTTTCATAAACTTTTAGACTGTATAACTATATATACAGTTGGTTTGTGATTGTGTGTGTGTGTGTGTGTGTGTGTGTGTGTGTGTGTAGTTTTTCAAGGACTCCAGTCAACCCCATATAGTTTGGGTTCTGTGATTCTATAGCTGAAGGAGTGGGGATTAGAATTTGTGCTTCCAAAGCATCCAGGCTTTTCTGTTGAACTTTCCATTTATTACTATATTATTGAAATACAATGAATTACCTCCTTCCAACTCAGCAAACGAGAGAAACAGATTCTGCATTAAGTGAGACTGTTTATGTTGCATTGGGCAATTTGTTCTAATGCTCACTGCCGAGAGACAGAGCAGAAAGGGGATTACTCAAGTAGGATCTGAAAAGGTGTCTATTCTGTTACTGTTTGGGGGGCAATCATAAGCAAATATCTACTTAGGTTAAAATTACACTTTGCCATAGATAGCAAAGACAAGATTGCAGACAGGAAAGAAGCAATAGCTTCATGATTGGGGAAGAACTCAAAGTATCAACAGGAATGAAGCTTAAGGTGTAGGTCTTTTCTCTGTTCCAGCTGATGTGTCTGGTTGCTGAAATGGGCCACAACCTATGGTTACTCATAAGAAAAGGAGGTAGGCAGATGCAGGGATTTGGAATCAATGTAGCCTACAGATTCGCCTGATTTCAGTGTATGCTTCAGCTTAGTGGCCTGGATCAGACAATATCTACCATCCCTTCCAACTTTAAGAACTATAATCCTATGTGTCTAGTCATTCCAGAGCTAACAAATAAAACAAGAATGACATGCAGAACCACAGTATTTAGAGAAAGGCAGACCATGAAATTAGAGATGCAGAAGGGAGAAAGAGAAATAGGAGAACCAAAGATGTTTTGAAACACATGGAAGGAAAACTGTCCAGGTGTTTGCTTTGACTGGGAATGGAATTGGTTCAGAAAATCAACTCAGATGTGAAGTACCTTAAGATTGCCTATGATTTGACTTGTAAACATGAGTAAACAGTGATAGTATTCCTTAGAACCAGAGAATTGGGAACCTTGGAGTGCATCTCATTTCACTTTTTAGCATATTGAATTCCAATCTACAAACCATTCAGGTGCTTAATTATCAAATGAATATTTCAAATGTGCCATGCTACTTCCCTCCAGCCTACTGCCAAATATTCTAATTTGTTTTTTGCCATGATTCCATAACTGAAGGAGAACCAAAGAAGCATTTCTGTCTCCTTTCCCTCCGCCAAATGTTCATGTTTTCAGATGAGAACGCTAAGCCATTCAGATAGATGCCTTCTTCTAGCTAGTGGGGGACAAGGTCTCTCTCCTCATGGTGCCCTATGCCCCAAGATGCCACCAACTAATCGGGCCCAGTCATTTTCTAGGTTTCCGGGGAGGGGGATGACAAAATTTTTAGCCTTCAGACAGAATTGATGCTCCATTCTAGGCTGTAGTTGCAGCTGAGGCGAGGCATCATGTCCAGAGCTTAGTAACTGATGTATCCATATTTTCATGCTTTAGAAAACTCATGACACTTTTCTCCTGTGAATGGGCCCCTCAAACTGTCCAGTGAGACCGGCAGACCTATCCTGCCAACAAGGAATGATTCCTGAATGATTCAACTGTTGTCTCATAAACAAACATGTACATCATCCTCAACTGAGTGAGAACAGATGATTTTTAAATTAAAAACTGGTGAGGTTAAACAAAAATTGCAGTCACTGGGTAAAGGAAATTCTGCAAGTTCCTTAGGTATAGTTCTCCTTCACCCATTGAGGAAATGGCTCTTGGATGCCAAGTGCACATACCACAGCTTTTTGCCTTAGGAGAGGCAAAGAAAAAATGATGGTGAGAAAGAAGCAGGAATTTTGGCAGGGTCCAATCCCCTTTCACCTATGGAGAACCTAAGACTCAGAAAGTAGAAATAGCTTGCCTAAATCTAGCTTGACAGAGGCAAAACCAGAATCCAGGACTGTCTATTGCTACAAAATAAATTTTCTAAAGCTCTCTGGAGGTGATTCCAATAAATTTAGAAGAATCGAAAAACAAGTTTATTAAGATCATAACCTTCTAATTCCATTTAATGTTTATATTTGCATGGTTATATTACATGTTATTGCCATACTTTGTTATTCACCTTCTCATCCACCCCCTCTCTTCAATACACACACACACATACACACACACATGCACACAAACACCTATCTTTCTAGCTAAGAAAATGGGACATATACCAACATATGCCTACAGCTAGCATATTTGAGAGGGGATCAAAATTAAACACGACAAAATTTTAGCTGCTCACATTTATGTAGCTGATCTGGCTTATGCTATCAATAACAAGACTCCTGGAAATCCCAGTCTCTGATGCAGCATTGTAGTTTTGGGGAATGGAACCTGATGGAATACGATGACATTGGCTCTTGCTTTCAGTACTCAGTCTCAGAATCAGCCCCTTCAAACGCATGTGTGCGTACACATGCTTGTGTGTGAGTACGTGTGTGCACAAACATACACATTTTCTGAAAAATTAAAACAAAGGAAATAGAAAAGACAAGGCAGATGATTTTTATATCGGAAATGAGAAGACGAAAAGTTTGCAGGAGGGTCATGGTCACCTGCCTCTATTATTTACTCTTGCTTAGTTTCCATTAATCCTACCATAATTTCTATTAGGACCTAAGGAAATAAGCGAATGCAAACATGTCTACTATAGTCCAAGGAGCTCCAATGGCACAATATATTAGTGTGCAGTGTTTATGGAGCAAACGTATCTGCCAGGATGATATGAAGAACTTCCATATTATAGCGAGGGCATCACTGAATTAGAAAAGAGACTCCTCTAAGATCTATCTGTAAATGCAGAATCTCAGGCCCTTCTCCAGACCTACTAAATCAGAATATGCTTTTAATGAAGCTCTCCAGTTATTCATGTTCACAGCAAAATCTGAGACGCAATGGGCTAGATATTACTCAAAAAAATCATGTGAAAGTCATTTGAAAATAAACAATTACCTACTAGGGATGTAGGGACAAGTCATATGGTTTATCACTTAAAAATAAAAATACAAGCTTTCCCTGTGTCTGCTTCTCTCATTAGCCAGTATCAGGAGAGTAAGTAAGAGAGTTCATTCAAGAGGAGGACCAAAGGATTGTTCTGTTTGCCAGAAGGACCAGGTTTTGGGAACTCACACAGACCTGAATTCAAACCCTGGCTGTGCTGACAAATTACTAGCTGTGTAAAAATGCACACAGTAGTGCTCGCTTCGGCAGCACATATACTAAAACTGGAACGATACAGAGAAGATTAGCATGGCCCCTGCGCAAGGATGACACGCAAATTTGTGAAGCGTTCCATATTAAAAAAAAATGCACACAGTACTTTGGTACTTTGTGTTTGAACCTCAGATTCCCCATGAGAAAAATAGGATTAATAATAGTATCCACTAACATTGAATTGTTATGAAACATATGAGACACTATAAGGCACTAGCATATAATGAACAATCAATAAATAGAAGGTATTATTATAATTCATGGTTTGGTCAATAACTTTGTTTTCTAGAAAACTAGTCACTGGATGAGATATCTAAGAACACCTAGCATCTATTTCTAATTGTGAATCACACTGGGTTTTCCACAGAGAGAAGAAAGATACACAACAGTAAAATATATTTGAATATAATTGAAACCCCCAAACAAATATCATTTAGAAAGAATTGTAGGTTCCCCTGGTAAAAACCCCTTCATGAAACTAGACTGAAGTCAGAAGTCACCCTATTCTATGAGGTATGCATCAAAATTACCAAATCAATAGTGAGGCAAGCACTATACACATATTCACATACATATGAAACAATTCAAGACTAAAATAGCATTCTAGGTTAGGAACTAAATATTACTGTTTTTCTGGCCTGATAACAATCTGTAAAATGGGTGAATAGTACCTCATACCTCATAGGATAGATATGAGATGATATGGGTAAAATAAATGATGTGTGTGTGTGTGTGTGTGTGTGTGTGTGTGTGTGTGTATTTTAAGCTTCAATGATTTTTTTCCGGGAAGTAATTCCTTGCTATTAGATAAGAAATACTTTACCATGTCAACACATTATATAAAGGCCAGCTCAACAGCAACTATTAATATCTAGACTATTTGGTTATATGCCAAATATTTTACATGCATTGTAGCATTTAAACTCTCACAACAACCCCATGAAGTAAGTATATTATTGTTCCTGTTTAACAGATGAAATGGTAGCTAGAGCTTAAAAGAATGAAAGTGAAAAAATTTGGCAACTTCTACCTTATTCCAAACCATAGTGCTTTCTACCTACTCAATTTTCTAGTCTATAAAATATGATGGAGGTACAGTATTTTAAATTCCAATAAAATTCTATATGTTTAATATATTGTATAAATTCTAATAAAATCAGTAGGCACTTGTTTCTACAAAGGCTTATTGATTGGCATATGAAATCTGAGCAGCCTGACTGCAACGACAGAGAGACAGACACACAACATCTGGGTTCCAGTCCTTTGGCATGTTTGAAACCTCCAGCTTCTATTGGAACTGAGGTTGCCCAACATGCATTGATTTTCAAGAGGATTATGTTAGTGTGGCATCAATATTCATAGACAATATAGATTGCTAATTTCTAGTATTTCTGCAATCCCGCTTAATAAACAATAGCAAGTGCTGTCAATTATTGAACATCTTTGTGTTAGTTTTCTATTGCTGGCATATTAAATTGTCACATACTTATTAACCTAGTACTGTCTAGGTATAAATTTAAAACAATACAAGTTTATTATTGCTATAGTTCTCTTGGTCAAAAGTTGGACATAGTGATCCCTTGGCTAAAATCAATATGTCAGCAGGACTGCATTGCCTTTTGGAAGTTCTAGGAGAGAATCCATTTCCTTTCTTATCCAGGTTGTTGGCATAATCACTTCCTTGAGGTTGTGGGACTGAAGTCCCCTTTGCTTTTCTGGCAGTCAGGTGAGAGCTTTTATTAGCTTCAAAAAGCTACCTTGGTTCTGTATTTCATGGTTCCATTCCTCCGCTTTGAAGCCAGCAAGGGCAAGTTGAATGCTTCGCACACTTTGCATCTCTTCTGCCGTGTCTACATTTAAAATTCTATTATTCCTTTCTCTTCTGTTTTTTCTTAATTTTTAATTGAAACATGATATTTGTACGTATTTATGAGGTAAATGTGATGTTTTTAGTCATGTATACATTGGATATTTATCAACTCAATGTGATTAATGTATTCATCACCTTAAACCTTTATCATTTTCTTATGGAAAGTATATTCAAAATTCTCTCTTCTAACTATTTTGGAATATATAATGCATTATTGTTAATTATATTCACCGTGTGTGTGTGTGTGTGTGTGTGTGTGTG